>JAEIIJ010011840.1:0-13767 GCA_018904815.1 Drosophila ogumai | reverse complement strand
ATATCTATACTTAATTTAATTTTAACAATAAACTTATAAAATTTATACGAGTTGAAATCTACTGCTTTCACTGCTCGTTAAACTAATTATTAATTTAAACATTTAATCTGTTTAATAACTAATTTATTAAAAATCTTTTTAGGTAAATAAACAAACAAACTAACCGCTGCCATACTTATTTATAACTCTTAAACTCCAATTTGTTTTATATTTAGCCAGGAACTTGGTTCAATTGAACCAATTCACAGGCTGAACTTTTGCACCAACACAAACAGGCTCGCACTCCCATAGGCTAGTCTGCTCTCCACATAGTAGCCTTATCCTTTCCTCCAAGAGAGTGTGCGAGTGTGTGTGTGTGTGGCTCAAAGTGTTATATTGACATTTGGCTATATAATGATTTATGCTGCTGCAGGAGGAGTAGAGCAGCTCGAGCGAGCGAGAAGCGATCTCTGGCTCCTTGTAATTCCTTCTGCTATTTTTAGGGGCAATGGCCATAATTTATTTTTATTTACGGAAAAGGAAGAGCACAAGGAGAGCCACACACACACATACACTCGCAAAAACACTCATCTATTGATGGATTTTTTGTAAGGGGGCAGGGGGCAAGCGAAGGGCAAACGCTGGAAAGCATGCTACGATTTTTGTGGCGGTTTCGGGGGGCTTCAGCAGGGTTTTTGGGGGCTAAGGACTAACGTGTTCGTGTATACAACTAGTTAAATAAATTTACACTTGACCCACCTTTTTATATCCACCGCTATATATGTATATATAGCTTTTTTTATATACTATTTTTGTGTGACTCCAAATGCGCGGCACGTTTCTCCGTTTCTCTAGCAAAAATCTTTCGAAAATTGCTCGCTTTTTATTTTATTTCTTTTTATATGTGTTGCACATGTGTGTGTATGGTTGTGGCAGTGTGTGTGTATGGTGTGTGTGGTGTTGGTGTGGGTGGATGGCGGGTGGCGATGCCAGTTCATTCATGGACCAAAATCTGCTCGGTGAGTGTGTGTGCGAAGCAGGAAGCTGGCATTTTTTATTTGCAATTTCCTGATTTTATTTTATAATTTTAACTCGCCGATTTCCGTAGTTATTGAGTTTTTGTTGAGCATTTTTGCACTTGATTTTATTTTTTCGTAGTATTTACAAGCTTTGTATGGGATGTTTTTTTTTCTTTCTTATTTTATATTAACTCCGCGGCGCAGCAAACAACAATTTTCACACATTTTCACACACTCGCACGAAAATCATTACTCAGTATGCACGACGGCTTTCCACGGGCTTTTCATTTTCCCAAACGCCAACCCGCGCCGCCTCGCCTCGCCATTTGGGCCATGCTGCCTTTTCCGACTTTTCCTGCTTTACTTTGCTGCCTTTTGCTGCTTTTACTGCCTTTCCTGCTGCCGTTTCTACTGCCTTTCAGCATTTGCTTCTAAGAACTTTTCTTGGGGCTGGAGGGGGCGATCGTTTTATATATATATATATTTTTTTTTTTATAATGCAAAACAGCAAAACGGAACAAACGTCAAACCAAACTGAGTCTGAAACACACGCTGTCTTCTATCGCAAAAACGCGAACCGACCGCCACGAAAGCCAGCAAACGACTGAGCCCCAAAAAAGAGAGAGAGATATTAAATTGAGAACTCCCAGAGAGTGCAGGTAGGGGAAACTGAGAAATTGAGAAAGCTGCGTGCACATCCTTTGCAGAGGCGTTAAAAGTTCCCGGAACCAGCTCAGAGGAGCCAATGAATGTCATTCGAGATATGACGGGAATACACTAAGAAATGGGATATATTTATAAAAGAAAAATATAGAAAAAAATATAAAAAATATACAAACTGAATTTTTTATTCCACCTACATATATTTAATTTCTTAAAATTATTTTTATCATTTTCTAAATAAGAGACAATGAATATAAGTGGGAAAAACGTAACGTTTGCAATAGAAAAAAATATTTAGCACATTTATCCATTTTATTTAGCACAGAAATCCATTTTCTCATTCGTCGATTGTATCACCATTTTATATTAACATATAAGCCTCTGCTTTTGTATTCTTAAGCAAAAAATTATTTAGGGAACAGAAAATGTTTATTTATTTATAGAACCCGCAATCTAAACTTATTTTGAATTTTAAATTATATTGCCATAATAATAATAATAATTCTATCAATAATGTACCTGTTTACCATTATTCGATTTTATAGCTTCAAACAAATGCTGTTTTTGATAACGTCCTATGCTCCGTATCAATTTTTATTGCAGTGCACAGCGAAGAGCGGGTCGCTGATAAGATGGAAAGTAAAACCGAAGCCCCAACGAAGCCTCGTCTATTGAGATCAGTTGTGTTTGAAAGACGGAGAGGAGCGAACGTGGCTCTGAAGAACTGAAAATATATAGAACCAGCAGAGCAGAATATTCGAACCATACATACTATATAGTGCAGCTATACTAAATAGAGCTTAGAAGTCGGGGTCTTCGTAGTATATATTTCTGGGAAACCGAAACAAAATGGAAAGGTAAACTCAAATCGTTATATATAAATATATATTCCAATTCTCCTATATATATTTCCTAGTTTCTGGCAAGAGTTGAAATCGCTGTTGAAGACCCTGCTCTGCTTTGTGGTGGCTTTGATGCTGGTGCCTCTGCTGCTCTTATCGTTTCTGTGTAAGTGATCGATCCCCAGCAGTGATCGATGATCAATGATCGATCGGTGATCATCGATCCGCGACACGCGCTGTGCCTCACTGATAAGCCACATAAATCAAGAACTTCAAAAGGGGCCGGCTATATAAATATAAATATAATCGAGCCATGGGTTGATTAACCATTAAAAAGGATCAGGGGTTTATAGAGAGCTCTTCAGAGAGAGTGGGAGAAAAAGAGAAAGAGCGAAAGAAAGAGAGAGTGAGTGAGATAAGGCTTTTGTTTATAAATAATAGATTACCTGTTGCACCTTTGCGGAACCCAGACGAGCGGCCAGGCGAACCTTGACCAACTGAATTACTCATAAAATTTTGCCATTGATAAGCCGGCTCTTCGATGCTTGATACCGGGTAATCGCCTTGGGATAAGGGCATATAGGCTTCTATCTTGTTTTTTGTATTCAATTATTTCTAGTAATCGTGCGTAGATTAAATAATTTTGGCAGACTCATGCCTTTCCCAATAAGGTTTATATTAATCTTATTTACCTTGAATTTTAGTTATGGATTTTCTGTACAATTTAATACTTAAATAAAAAACGGATTTATTCATTTATTTTAATATTTAAAAAAATATGAAATACAATTTATAGTTTAAGGTATTTTTTTTTATGGTTTTTAAAATAATTAAGAATTAAGGATCTTCGATCGATTCAAAGAATGTTTCTTTATGGTTCCTGAAATACTTAAAGGGCATTTTGTCTTCGATCAAACTATCCATTATCTTTTTATTTACGCTATATTGAAAAATATTATCTATTTAATATTTTTTATATTTTCTTCCAGGCGCCCACCTTGCCAACGAACTATCCAACTATGTGCTTAGCATCAAGTATCCCAACCTCACCATCTCAAAGTCCAACAAGATCCGGACTTTAATCGACACTCCCAAGAATGCGGGCATCTTTCACTTTTTGCTCCAAGTGGAGGGAAATTGTGATTTTGAGAGGATCAAGCGTTCATATGCCCAATATCTGACGGATCTGAGGGATAAAACGGGGATGCTAAGATTTCCCAAACTGCGACAAAAGCTGGTGACTTGCTGGGGACACTACGCTTGGGTGAATGATAATAGGTGAGTTTTGAAGAATATTTAAATAATTTAATTCGAATTTAAAGTATAAGAAAAGTGTTAATAGTACAGAATTAATATTTAATATTTTTCTGATAGCTTTCAATATATTCCTAACTGCTAAAAAAATATTTAACGTAGAAAGAGCATTTATTATTTTTATAAGACACACTTTTGGGGTCTAGAGGATAACCCTCTAACCCTAATATTTTTGGGCTTCCTTACATTTTTATACCTCTATATACTTCCTTATTTCTCCTTTATAGTGGCTTCAACATCAACAACCATGTCCTGCTCAGCACCCACAAGTACCGCGGCCGCCCCGTCACCGAATCGAATATCCAGGACTATGTCAGCGAACTGGCCACCAAGTACATACCCTCGGACCTACCCCAGTGGCAGGTGATCGTCATACCCAACTCGGACACCACTCAACCTTATTACATACTCATAAAGCTGCATCATCTGATAATTGCCGAGGAGGAAGATCTGCATGTGAGTGAGATGCTCTTGCTCCAGGATCCGCACAAGAAACACCTGATGACCCTCAGTGATGGCTTGGAGCAGAGGAGCTCGAATCAGAAACAACTCTCCCATTTTGTGCGGAAACCGGAGCACATTAGTCGCCTGATGAATCACTTGGTGCACCTTGTGATCTGCCGCTGGCAGAAGTTTATCTACGAATTTGATTCCCTGGAGACACCCGATGGTGCCTCGTCTACCGTTCAAGTGAGGAATCTCAGTCAGTTGGCCTCTTTGGTCCTGATAGTCCTGGTCAATGTGTTTCTGGGCTATTGGAGGAGTCGTTCGGTGTTGCAGAAACTCAAAAGGCGTTCGGTCACTTATCGAAATGAAGTGGGTCGCTTTCAAACTGTTAGGTTATTACTAAACCGAGAACTGGAGCAGAGAAATCTCAGCTGGTTGGTGGCCAGAAATGCCATATACAACAGCTTACAGCCCACTAACTTGGCCAAGGTTTGGACTCGTTTTCTGTGGCGCTTAAATCTCAATCATGTTTTGCTTTTACCCTATCACTTTTACTGCGAAATCCTGGCCTTTACTGATGTCTTGATCAAGGGTCAAACTTCTTACTCCTCGACTTACTGCGCCAGGCTTCATTTGTATGTGCCCCTCTTGCTCTATGCCCAACTGGAGTTCTTCAAGATCTGTTGGGAGCTCTTCAAGGCTCCAAGAAATATCTATGCGGTCCTCTTCGAGCAGCCCACCAAGGAGTTGAATATCCTACACAAAAAATCGTATTCAGGCAGGAAAATAGTCTCCTTTAGCAAGTCTCTAAGTGGTTCTCAACTCAGGCTGCGTAATAAGGATAAATTCAATAAGGATCTGAGGGAATCGGACTTTAGTTTGACTTGCCTAGCTGGCGCTGTTCATGATTACTTAGACACCTTCTCGGGGGATATGCAGGTTCCAAGATACCTTAATACCACCTGCAGGACCATAGACAAGGGATATTTCACAGACAGAGTGGGGGATAAGTCAAAGAATATTGGTGGTGTGGTCTTTTTGCAATTACCTCTGAGGGAACCCGATGCAGATCATACCAAAGAACTCCATGATGTCGTAGAGAGAATCAGGAATCAGCAGATCATGATATACTTGGCTTCCATAGGTCAGACCAAGTTCAGCCTTCTGACTTCCTTATTACCTCATGTTCTCACCAAAATCTTTATAAACTTTTTCTCGTACAATTTCCCCATTACCATCACCGAGATTTATGGAGCCACGGATGAGTTCCAGTCGGCTTGGGGTCAAAAAGTTCAGGATGTCCTTCTTTTCCGGCCTCCACAATCCAAAACTTGCCTTTCCTTGAATCTACATCGCTTTGGGGACAAATACCGCCTGGCTGTAATGGCGGATACACACCTGGCCCCGGATCATACGACCATTACAAGGTCCTTTGAACGTTATATGGAGACAATAACTCTGTGAAAGGATTTCTACGAAAAAGGGAAATCCGTACTTATCATGTAAAAAATTTAAAAAAATATATATGTACAATAAAAACTATTTATCCAAGTCTCTCTACTTTGAGTCTATAATCCAGTGTTCTGGTTGATAGATGTCTTTCCAAAAACCTTAAACTCTATTTCCATTTTAATTCATTTTCATCTGGCTCCATGGAAAAGCAAAATAAATATCGTGGCGAGCTGCGGGAACATTTCTTAGCAACCAGGAATGAAGTAAGTCTTTAGACTAACCAACTAATTTGATCCATATTCCTTAAACCACTTTTTTAAAGCCAAAAAGAGACAAGAATGGGCATCGTATACCCATGGATGAAGATCGACCCTACAGAGAGAGGTTCCATTATATGGAAAATTCCAACCAGTTCTCTACTCACACATTTTTAAAGGACGCTAGGGACAATAGCATTGAGAATTTAAAATGTCCTTCGGGTAGATGTGTACATCATCAATATGATGCGCGAGACTATCGTGCTCCTCCGGATCCGGCTCCGGCTCCGGTTAAATTATCAAGGAATTATGAAAATGATCATCAATACCATCACCACAAGCATCCGGTAAATATAAAGAAGGGGGTTTTCAGAGCTAGTAAAATAAAATCCTTAATACATTCCTTTTTAATTCATTCTAAAATGAATTCCTTTTTAATAAATTTCTTTTAACTAATTTTTAAAAAATTTGCAAACTCAACTAACTACTTTGACCCTTAGAATCATTGTAATTGCAAAAATTCAAGAAAACCAAGTCATAACACTCGTAATCCCCACCGAGATACTGAGCCTGAAAGAGCCGAAGGCGGTGTCGATTGTCTTGTCTACAAAAACCCAGGCTACCGCGAAGCCACATCCGATCGAGCCGAGGATGACCTGCAGGACCCAGTACCTATCTATGAATATAGCCACAAGCATTACCAGGTGAAGGATCCGCTCCATAAGGACTACGAGAAGGCTCGTTCTCACTGCACCGCCACGGATAAGATATTCCGTAACAAGTATGGCTTCCTCAGCGACGATTCAGGCACGTCCAAGAAATCGAAACCCTCACAGAATACAGTAATTAGCGCCAAGAGTGGCAAGGATATCAGATCCTTAATACGATCGCAAATCCATCTGCAACAGGCCTTGGATCACTCCCTGACTCATGTAGATCGCGGGACGCCCCCAAGGGATGATTACCTTGGGGATGATAAGAAGGAGAGTGACAAGATGTCAGGAGTAGAAAAGGTTGCTTCACCAACTGTGGATAAGACTCCACAGCGACTGCCTAAAGATATGGTTATTACAGAGCCCGAGCTGGATAAGTTCAGCCCCATAGATCCCAAGTCAGACATGTTTAGTGTGAGTGCCGATGATATCGTCAGCTCCAGAGTTATTGATCCGATGATAAGGAAAATCCAACGAATGTATCTGAACACCCTCAGGGAGGAGATGAGCATCATGGAGTACCTGGGGAAGGTACCCCGAATGGTCAGTGATGTTTACCGAGGGGCTGCCGGTAGGGAAAATAGAAAGTCCTCAGATTTGAAATAATTTGATTTATTTTTTCAATTGAGAATTGTTTATATTTTGTAAAAAAAAAAAGTTATGCTTGTAGGAACCAGGAAAATATTAATATTTCGGTGTTTTAAGATATGTAACATTTATTTCTAAAAATTATAAATCATGTCATTATAAATTAATTAAATAAAAAACAAAATAAATATATTTCATTACAGGAATCAGAAAACAAAGGTAATATTTATGTACTTTATGATATTTAAAATTAAAAAAAAATATTATACTAAACAAATATTAAAAAGTTAAAAATATTTTAAAATTTGTTAGTAAATTTAGCCATTTGAGTCAGCATTTATAACTTATTTATTTAGCTTATAAGAATTCACTTAAAACAACAAATTCAAAATTAATTTAAATTAACTACCAAATTTGCGTGACCTTACTCGTTAAAAATAAAATACTGAAATGCCACAACTCCCAGCCATCATCTACGACGGTATTTCCACACGCCCCGCGAACGGTCACACTGCGCGAATGGACAAAAATTAGAACAAAAAAAAGAGGCGAATTCGCGAATTGATGAAAACGCCGCTGCGGAAATTTTGCCAGCCGAATGAACACCCACACGCCGAAGCGAGCGGGTGATTTGCAAACGGAGGAGCGTAAGATAAACGGCACGGCGGCTAGCTGAGAGGCGTCACGTAGACGGTACGACTCTGATCGATATATTCAACACAAGCGCACCCACACACGTACACACATACAGACTCGGGCGCGTACGCACACGCACACATGGAGAACACTCGAGGAGGAGGTGGCGAAAATAACGTAGAATCAGCCACCGGCGGGGCTGATTTGGCCAAGGAAACGGCAGCGGAGGAGGTGCAAAAGTTGACGACCAGCCATGTGGAGGGAATGGAGCCCGCACTAGGGGTAAACAACAACAACAATAAGGCAGAGGCGGCGGAATCGGCAACGGCAAAGGCGGTTCTTCTTGTGGTGGAAAACAACAACGCAAATGCCCGCGGAAATGTCAGTGCTGCAGAAGCAACAACAACAATAATACCAAAAGCAAATACAGAGGAAGCAGCAGAAAGCACCAACAATAATGCATTACCAATACAAAAACAACAGCAGTCAGGCGATGGGAATGCAATTACACCTACAACAATAGAAGAAGAAGAAGAAGCAGCAGTAAAGGCAAAAACAAATACAGAAGGGGACGAGGCAAAAGCAAAAAAAACCACTGCGACAGCGGCAGAGAAAGAAGCAACAACAAAAACAGACGAGAAGACAGGTAAAGTAGAAAAAAGAAAAGCAAAGAATTTCGCAGAAAACAAATCCAATGCCAACTAATGTAACCTCTCATTTCCCCGAACCCCCCTACACACCCACAGAAGAGCGCAATCACAAGAAGAAGAAGAAAGATAAGGAGCGCGAGCGAGATGAAGATAAGCATCGACGCAGCAGCGCCACTAGCAACCACAACAGCAGTAGCAGCAGCAGCAAGGATCGGGAGAGGGAACGAGAACGCGAGAGAGAGCGCAACCGGGATGGCAGCTCCAAGTCCTCCAAAGAGAGCGATCACAAGTCCAGTTCATCGCGCAGCAAGGACAAGAAGTATCATCGCAGCGACCGCGACAGGGAAAGGGAGAGGGATCGAGAGCGCGATCGGGAGAAGGTGAGTGGGACAAAGCTAAGGAATACTTTCATACTGGAAGTTTATTTGGAGTTTCTTTGATTTCACTTAGTTTTCGCTGGAAAAAAACCTGTCAGAAAGATTGGTAAACATCCAATCCAGATACCTTCCACTCAATTTGTAAATTATGAATAAAGTTTCTTTGCTTTCATATCGGGTTTTCACAGTAAAAACCCTTTGGAATAAGTTCCAGAGATTAAATTATTTAAAAATCGTATTAAAACCTAACAAAGTTTGATATTATGTTTTTCCCTTTTACCCACAGATTCCCTCCTCGTCGTCCAGCTCTTCGTCACACTCGCATCGCCGCCGCAGCTCCGACAGCAGCCGTAGCAGTCAAAACAGCTCCTCCAAGTCCAAGGATGCGGCATCGGAAAACAGCCTTAGCCAAGCTGTCGCAGCTGCCCTAGAGCAGCAAATTAAAGTAGAGGATAGCATCAAAAAGGAACCAGTGGAAGTTAAACCAGAGCCGGAAGCGATAGCTCCCTTACCTGTACTTAGCAACAACATCAAAACGGAAGCGGAAATCAAAAAGGAGGAAGCAGTAATAAAACCTCTGCTAAATGGCGAGGCGACGGGGAAAAGCCGCGAGGAGGTTACCCGACAGCTCAACTTTGGGGACAAGAGCAGTGCCAACTCCAAGCTGATGCCATCGCCAGCACCAAAAACCAGCTCCTCGGGTTCGAACTCCGCCACAGCCAACAATCATTCCTCCAGCAATCGCAAGTCCTACACATCATCGTCCTCATCCTCTAGCAACCATCACAAGGGCTCATCCTCTTCGTCCTCCTCATCATCCCGTCACTCTTCCTCATCATCTTCGTCGCGGGACTGCTCCAAGTGCTACAAGCGCTCCAAGATTCGACGCTCCAGCATGGGTGTTCAGTGTCTGCAGCATGCTCCTGTCCCCGGACCCTGGCAAACGGTGCA
The DNA here is from genome assembly GCA_018904815.1 of Drosophila ogumai. Lineage (NCBI taxonomy): Eukaryota > Metazoa > Arthropoda > Insecta > Diptera > Drosophilidae > Drosophila > Drosophila ogumai. The sequence goes on along the minus strand of JAEIIJ010011840.1, from coordinate 3,879 downwards.
GAGTCTGCCGCCCAAGCCCAATCGGCAGCCACCAGTTGGCTTGGAGAACCTCAAGTATGGCTGCTACTTCCAGGTGGAACAGTATCCCAATGGCGGGGCGTCCATTGTGCATTTGTATCAGCACGAGATTGATGCCCTGCCGCCCGAGGAAATGGAGGAGCTGGTGGATGAGTTCTTTGGGGTTTGCTTCGCGGAGGATGAGCAGGGTTATGCCCATCATGTGATGGGCATAGTTCACGATGCGGCACGCTATCTGCCCGATCTGCTGGAGCACATGGCCGAGAACTACTCGACGCTGACGGTGAAGGCGGGCGTGCTGGGCAGGAATTCGGATATCGAAACCTGTACGATGTCGCAGTATAATGAGCAGGTAAAGTTAATTTGATATTGTATATCGATTATAATCTTTCTAATTTTATAATTACTCTTCCTTCTTTAGGTTGTTCGCAATTATTGCCAGGGAACCTTTCGCTATGGACCTCTTCATCAGATCAGTCTCGTTGGCAAGGTCCATGAGGAGGTTGGTGGCTATTTTCCTGATCTTTTGCGACGCATTGAAATGAATCCGTTTTTAAGAAAGGTAAGGGGGGAGTATGGTATTTAATTTAGTTAATTTTTTTGTTATTTTTTATTGGTATAATTTTATTTGTTAATATAAAATTCTATATTTCTTTACTTTATATTTAGACAATGCCTTGGGCTTGTAATTCCATACTGCAAACGGATCCTCGCCAGAGTAACGATGGACCCATCTTATGGATACGCGCTGGCGAGCAGCTAGTGCCCACAGCAGAGCTAAACAGCAAGACGCCGCTCAAGAGGCAGAGGTGAGTTTTCTAAAGGGAATAAATATTTTATAAATATTATAAAATATATAAATATAAAATATATACAAATTATAAAATATAAAGTTTTTTAGAAATATTCAAATATCCTTATTAATCTTGAAAAATCTCCCTTAGAACCCGCATCAACGAGCTGCGCAACCTTCAGTATCTGCCCCGTTTATCGGAGGCCCGTGAGACCATGATCGAGGATCGCACCAAGGCGCATGCAGATCATGTGGGACATGGTCACGAAAGGATCACCACCGCTGCAGTTGGTGAGCCCACATTTTCCTCAATTTTCTCCTTTGAAATTTACTAATTTTCACCTCCTCCTCCAGGCATCCTCAAGGCCGTTCACTGCGGTCAAACCTACAATCAAAACCGCATCACCAAGGATGTGGTGGCCTTTGCCGCCCAGGACTTCAATCAGATGGTGGAGATGCTGCAGCTGGACCTGCACGAACCGCCCATCTCGCAGTGCGTGCAGTGGATCGAAGATGCCAAGCTCAACCAGCTGCGGCGCGAAGGCGTCCGCTATGCCCGCATCCAGTTGTGCGACAACGACATTTACTTCCTGCCCCGTAACATTATCCATCAGTTTCGCACGGTGACGGCCGTGACGAGCGTGGCCTGGCATCTACGCCTGCGACAGTATTACCCGGGCCAGGAGGTCATCAATGAGCGGAACAATCCCGTGCTGGCCGAGACGCCGCACTACAAGGAGAAGCAAACGATATTGCCGAATCCGATTGGACACGATGAGGGCGGCTGTGGGGGCGTGGGCAAGAAGACGCCCTCGAAGCGGACGCACGATGGCAAGGCCAAGAAGAAGCTGATTGATCTCGAGCCGGGCAAGGAGCGGCGTTCCAGTGAGAGCAGCATGGACGAGCAGCCGTCATCCTCGCCCAGCCAGAATCAGGAGAGTAGCGGAAGCGGGAGTGGCAGTGCCGCGAGTTCGCCCAAAAAGAAGCCTGGAAAAGATGACTCCAAGATAGATATGAGGAAGATGGTGCTGGAGCACAAGTACAAGCTGACAAAGACGGCGGCGGTACTGGGCAGCCACGAGAGCAAGGAGAAGCCTAAGAAGGATAAGAGCAGGGAAAAGGAAAAGGAGGAGAAGGAGAAGGAAAGGGAGAAGGTCAAGGATAAGGATAAAGATAAGGAGAAGGAGAAGGAAAGGGAGAAGGATAAGGAAAAGAAGGACAAAGAGAAAGACAAGGAGAAGAAGGACAAAGAAAAGGACTCGGAGAAGGATAAGAGAAGCGACCACACGCCCAAGAAGCACCCTGCAACGCCAGCCAAGACCTCAACCCTAAGTGCGCCTTCGCCGGCCAAGATGCCACGCCTAAACAATGAAGCAGCTCCTTCAATACCCACTCCCATCCCAACGCCAAACCCCCCTCCCACTCCCATACCCACTCCTGCCTCCTCCATACCCTCCACACCGCCTTCGATCTTGTCGGGACTGCCACCGCCACTTGTGCCTCAGACAACCCCCTTCATTCACCATCATCGCTTGAACCAAAAGGAGCCGGAGATCAAGATCCAAGTGAAGATTGTGTCGGATAGCAAAAGCAGTGATAATAGTAGTACCTCCAATGCAACAGCTCCGCCTCCTGCTCCAGCTCCTCCTCCACCGCCGCCTCCCGAACCCGAGCCCGAGCCCGTGGACAATGTGGGCAACGAGCTAATTGTGGAGAGCACACCACAACTGGACGAGGCGGAGGTGCCTGAGGTATGTGCCGAAGAGGAGATTGTGGAAATGGATATACCCATACCCAAGGAACCGCCGTCGCTGACTCCCAGGGAAGTAACCTCCATGTCTGTGTCAGTAATTCGGCAACCAGGAGGAGCAGCAGCACCAACACCACCTCTACCTATTCCCCCGCCGCCTTCAACCGCTGCTCATCAAATTGTCAAGGTAGTACTGCCCGCCTCCCTCACCTGTCCGAACATCACCCGCATGTCTGTGATGTTGCCACCCCTGCCACCTCTGCCGCCTTCAAGGTCTACGGCACCGCCGCCTCCACCGCCGCCACCAAGCAGCAGCAACAGCACCAGCAGCACAACCAGCAGCTCCTCCCCCCTGAAACCCACCTACAAGACCTTCAGCTTGCCCTCGCACAAGATCATCATAGCAGGCGGCAATCGGGTGGCCATGAATAAAGGAGCTAGCAAGACGCCCGTGGATCTGCTGGGCTCCATAATGGCCAGCATGGACAAGCCGGGAGCGGGTGGCAGTACCTCCTCGGCCAACACATCGACGACATCCTCGGCCACAACGAATAATAGTTCGCTCTCCTCCTACGCCAACTCCAATAATAGTTACTAAAAAAAAGGAGCAGGCAAGGAGGAAGAGCAGCAGAGTAGAGGCTCCTCTTAATGGACTTAAAATGTGAAACTATATAAAACAGGGAAGTCGCAGAAATTGCTGGGGATTTGAGATTGCTAGAGAGGCGATTTAAAGGTTACTATTTCATACCTTTTTTTCAATTTTTCAGCAATTTCTGTGGCCTTCCTTTTTATATTTTGTAAATTTAATTAAAAGCCTCTCCAGGTTTCTGTTTAACGGAAGCTTGGAGAGGCAGCATCCTTTGGGGGAAGAGATAACAAAAAAGGGCTCAAGGAGAACGAAAAATTGAATTTCATGCTTCCATTTTCTCCTCCTTCAGCCTTGTAAGGAATCTTCACCCCCTAAAATGTATATAGCCAAAAAAAAAGCTTATTTGTAGACAGACACACACATACAAAAACCACAAAACCTATATATTTTATATTACAACATACGTAGATTTGTAAGCTCAAAATGCAAGACGACGACACTTGATAGAGATGTAGTTTTTTAATTTATTTACAAACACCGCTGGCACTTTTAAGCTACAACAATTGAAATGTTTTTTAAATGCAGCCCAGGTCAAGGTTTAAATTTAACTGTTATACGTGTGTATTTACTGTAATGGCACGCACCTTTACTGAATTAAAATATATAAATGATCCCAGTTTTGATTTCCTTCAATAACAACTTTTTTGAAAAGTGTTTTTGAATGTGCGT
>JAEIIJ010011829.1:0-28082 GCA_018904815.1 Drosophila ogumai | reverse complement strand
TAGGTTCTCTTTATACCAATTCATCAATGTTATACTTAATTGTATTTCATTTTTATTCACAGTTCATCAATTAGTAAAGTAAAGTGCAGTTTATTTACATATTTATAACAGGAACTTAGTCAGGGAAATATTATAGTTTATCAAGTATTTGCATTGATAAATAAATAATTTTATAATAATCAAAGTTTATCAAGTATTAGTAATATTAATAAATTTGTATTAATCAAAGTTTATTTAGGAGTTACTAAAGTGCTTAGAGTAAATATAGTTATAACCATTACATTTTTTTAAAAGCTTAAACAATACTTAATCTATTTGTAGTCAAATAAATCGCTCATAACTGCCGCTGTCATTGAAAGATTCATTGAAATATTAGCTGGATAATTTATAAGTTTATACAAGCTGTTACCCACAGCACTTTTATTTTTTAAAATATAAATCAAGTTAAGTTATAAATTTGCTGTCTTTTTTTAGACCCCTTTTTTTAGACGCAACTTTGTTGACATTCCATAAAAACAAACGCTCGTGGGGTTAAGTAATCGGTGAATATAATAAAAATTCTGATTCGCTGCAGCGAGCTAAATTTAATGAAAATACATACATATGTTTGTCAAACCATAAAATGAAAAAAATATATATATTCCATTCAATTCAATTCAATTTATTTCGGAATTGCAACGTTCTGATTCATTCAATCGGAAACTACGGATTCCTCGAAGATTATATGCGGAAAATATCCGGTATTTTCCAAACTCCTTTGCAGATATGGAGATCGGAGACCGGGGACCCATTCGCCAATTGACCAGGGGTGACAAGTAATGGAAATGCTCGGTAAACAAAGCAGAAAAGCTTAATTGTTGGGCAGCAGAGAGATGTGCCATGTGCTTTCTTGGCAAGATTCGGTTGCGTGATGGTGTAAATATTTCCATTTGGCTCAGCACCCTTTATTACTTTTTAAGTAACTCGCAACAAAGGAAAAAAGTGCGCCAATTAATCTTCGAAACGATTTTATCTCTCTCTCTCGTATTTATTTTGTATTGTTTTCTTTTGTCGCCTCGCCTCAATTGCCGCTATGGCTATGGTTATGTCTCCTACTTGGATAACGATAACGAGTTCGATCTGGTACGATTTTGATCAGGCATGACACTCTTTCTTTCCCGCTAATAGAAAATTATTTGTTTACAATTTTTTATATCTCTCGAGTGTGAGTGCTTAATTTTAATTGAAATGTATTAGTGGCAATTTGAATTGAAACCTCGCGCACTCCCGGCGCCGGGCCATTTCAAAAGAAAATCCCTTTCCCGCCTCCAATCCCAATAAATTTAAATAAAAGCATTAAGGGAAATGCACGTGTCCGAGGGAGGGAGGGATGCCGGCTCTTATGCATCGAAATAAGATCAACGAATTAATGTCGAATTTACGGGGACTTCCCCGGCCAGACAGGCGGACGGAAAGTCTCCAAATCTACGCGTTTCGGCCTAAGGTCAGTGGGGGACATATCTCTAGTTCCGAAGATAGGCGAGGGGCGTTGCATTTAAGCTCCGAAGCGTGTTGCATTAATTAAATATGCCCGCCGTGTCGTTAACTAATCGACTCTCATGTAAATCTTGGCCATTCCAACTACAATACTACCAGATACTGTGCACCCAAGCCTGAGCCGACCAAAAGCAGTTCAAAGCAGTTCGGCAAATGCGACGCAGCAGAGTGTTTAGGCCCGAAACGATCCTACTACAACAAATCACCGAGTAAAATCCAACAAAAACACCAGAAACTCTGCTCATACAGATGCAAGTGGCCGGTGATACGTCACAAAACTGGTCGAGCCTCTTGCTCATCAGGTTGTTCTTTCGGACTTTGGTCTGGTTTGTTAACTGGGCATCGGCATCCGTTGTAAGAACTTTATTTACATAACCAGATGACACGTGCTGACTGCGTGCTGTCGAAATATAATAAAAAAAAACAAACAATATATCAATAAATGAGGAATTTTTCGGAACAATTCTTCACGCTTGGGGTTATTTAATTCAGTAATTACACAAGATCAAGATCGGATGTGTGTAGCCTGCCGCCCATCAATATTTATGAATTGTCTGGAGAGAAAGCGTAGTAGTCAATTATTGCACTAATGACAGTGGGCGCTGGCATTGCTAAATTTTATATCTAAATAAGAAATGCACTGAGAAAAATTCTGATATTTTTTAAAGTAATTTGATCTACAATCAGAAAATAAACGAACACATAAGTGGTTGAACAATACAGGTCTTAGCTTCCAAATTAGCTCCTCTTTAATGCCCAAGAAATCAATTTTCCTATCCGTTTTATTCGTCCAATTTGCAAACAAACAAAACTAACTATTTCTCTATTAAAAACTGTGTTTCTGTCTGTACTCCTACTTAAAATATATCTTGTTTGAACGTTAATTAAATGGCTCAATTAGTTTTTGGCCTTCAAGTCATCGCACTTTCCTAATATAGACTTTTTAGTTAACATAAAAGCAGAAAAAATAGTAATTGCAAAATAAAACCAAAAATTGTTTCCTAATTTAAAAAATAACAGCTTTCAGCGGTAGTGCTGCCACTCTGCCTAAAATTCGTAACATATGCTATATGGTCACACTCAAACCCCGATTGATTAATCGATTATTTATTACAAATGTTGTTATCGACTATTTACCATCACTAGTTTCTTATAAAGTGAGGAAAAAACAAATTATATCAATTATTGTTTATTTACACCCAAAATTAATAAGAAAAAGACGAGATGAGTGCCGCCACCGCCCCCACGGGCATTCAGAGCACCGCAGGCGCCATTCCCGTGCGCAATGAGAAGGGTAAGATAAGGAATTTCATCTCTTCAAGCACTTCCCCCACACTAATCCATTGTTTACCATATCCATCCAGGCGAATTGTCCATGCAAAAGGTAAAGGTGCAGCGATATATATCCGGCAAGCGACCTGATTACGCGCGAGCCGATTCCAGTACCGAGGAGAGTGACGACGATGACTTCATTGACACCAGGAAGCGCATGGAGCGCCACAAAGCCGAGCGCCACAAAATGGAGCTCTCCCGCCGTGAAGGAAGCGCGGAGGGCGAAGACAGGGCCCCGGGAGCGGCGGACGAGGAGGACGAGGCGGAGGTGGATGATCCTCGGCTGCGGCGACTTCGAGCCAGACCTGTGGACATGGAGGACATGGAGCGGGAGCGCAGGGAACGCCACCGACACATCCACGAGCCCGAAATCATGGAGAGCGACAGCGAAGACGAAGAGGAGGTGGACAGGGAGGGCCAGGAGCAACAAAGAAACCTCGAGCGAGGCACCAACAAGATTACACTGGCCTCCGAATCCGACACAGATGCCGAGCTTAGCGACACGGAGCTGGAGAAGCGCCGCATTAAGCTCCGATCACGGATGCTGCAACAGCAACGCGAGGAGGAGGTGCTCCAGAAGGAAGACGAAAAGCAGTCGGAATCTTCCGAATCGGAGAGCTCCGAATACGAGGAGGAGACCGAAAGCGAGGAGGACAATGAACCCCGCCTAAAGCCGCTCTTTGTGCGGAAAAGGGATCGCGCTACCATCCAGGAAAAAGAACGCGAAGCCCAGAAACAGAAGCAGCTGGAGGCAGAGGCCAAGCGGGCGGCCAAGGAGCGGAGAAGAGCCACCCTGCGCCTGGTGGAGGAGAGCGTGAAGAAGGATTTGGAGAAGACCAAACCCGAGTCGAACGAGGCCTGCATCGAGGATGTGTGCACGGACGACGAGAACGACGAGGTGGAGTACGAGGCCTGGAAGCTGCGCGAGCTCAAGCGAATGAAGCGGGACCGCGAGGAGCGCGATAACAACGAACGCGAGAAGCTGGAGATCGATCGTATGCGCAATCTGACCGAGGAGGAGCGACGCCAGGAGCTGCGCCAGAACCCCAAGCTGGTCACCAACAAGGCCACCAAGGGCAAGTACAAGTTCCTGCAGAAGTACTACCATCGCGGCGCCTTCTACCTGGACGAGGAGAACGATGTCCTGAAGCGCGACTTTGCGCAGGCCACGCTCGAGGATCACTTTGACAAGACCATCCTCCCCAAGGTGATGCAGGTGAAGAACTTTGGTCGCTGCGGCCGCACCAAGTACACGCATTTAGTGGACCAGGACACCACCAAGTTCGACTCGCCCTGGTACGCGGAGTCCTCCAGCAACATCAAGTTCCACAACGAACGTGGCGGCGGCATGCGGCAGCAGTTCGACAAGCCCACGGGATCGAAGCGAAAGAAGTTGGAATAGTAGTTATAGCACAATAAGCAAGTAATAAATGATGTATTTGACAGGATTACTAACTAACAACAAATCTTTGAATGCAAAAGCCAAAAAAAAACACACAAAACTATAAACGAAGCAGACTAAACTAATTTTTTAACTCCTACAAATACAATTCCGATTTACACCTTCGCCTTATGCTCCTTCAGGAGCTCCACTTTGTGTTGGACAAGTGATGCCATCACTCCCTCGGTCTTAATATAATGCACGTTTTCGTAGTTGCGCAGCTTGGCATTCTTGTTCTTGCTAGTGGTCACAACGTAGAGATCCTCGATGCTGGCTAAAGGAGGCGGCTGGCTGTGAACTCTGCCCCCGGCACTTTGAATGATGACTGGGAAAAGAAGGTTGAAGGGTGATTACTAAATAAGTTTAGAGATCTAAATGCAGACTTAACGCACCCTTCATTTCATCGACATTCGGTTGGATGCCCAGGCAAAGCATAAAGTTAAAGCCATTTAACAAACGAGGATGCTGTAGCACGCTCAAAGGATCAAACTTGAATACCTCCTGGAAATCAGAGTCCTTAAACAAATGATCTTCCTTAACGGTAATAGATTTTGTTGATTTTATAGAATCCAGCCACTTGGAGCTGAAAATGGGCTTGTCCGAGGCAATGGCTGTGAGAAACTTGTAGGTGCGCTCGCCCTTGTCCATGATGAGAACGTCACACTGCTGGGGATCCTCGGTGACATCGACCACATCTAAAGAGAATCGATGTCCGTTTTTTTAGAAATTTGTAAACCTAGTTTTAGTTTTATTTTGCTTACGTTTAAGAGCCTTAATGACTGAAATCAAAGCCTGACGATCGCACACGGTGAATGCTATCTTTATTTTTCCATTCGCCTTGGCCTGCCTCACATATTTATTGATTGCTAAGAAAATGAGATTAATTAACTGGAATTTTAAATGACACAAACTAAATTACCTTTAAGGGGGTCTTGCTGACTTGCTTGGGCTATAATGCAAAATATTTGTTTAAAATTTTACTTGGATTTTAATAAAACTTACATGTATTAGATAGGTTTTTGAAAGCATTCTCCTCGGCTTTCCTTTCCGATGTGCTGGTTGATTGCTCTTCCCCGGAAATGGATCTTTTCAAGCGCACCACAAGCCTTTTCTTTAGATTCAGTGGCTCCTCTGATACGGGTTTCTCTTTGTTAGCCTGTAAATCAGCGTCCTGTCTGGTATTCCTTTCTGACTTGGCAGTTTTTGAAATTGAATCTTCAGCTGATGAAATGGAACTTTTAGGCGGCCTTCCTGGTCTGCGTTTTGGCAGGCTTTTAGGTTCTTCGGAGTCCTTGACAGTTTTCTTGCGTCCTCTTTTGGAAGTGGACGACGGTTCAGCATCTTCCTTAACTTCCTCAGTTAATTTCTTATTTCCTTTTTTAGTTGCTGCCTCATCAGCTTCTTTCTTGGCTTCCTCAGAGTTCTTTTTGGCACTTTCCACTAATTTGTTAATCCCTCTATTACCTGCTGCCTGGTCAGCGGACTCTTCTTTAGTTGGCTTCGCCAAGACTGCCTTCTGCTTTGTCATAATCTCCTCCGGCGGCTTTGTACTTGTCTCCTCGGGCTCTAAACACTTAGTTTGTTTCCTTGTTCTATTAACTTTTGGTGGTTTTTCCTCAGGTTTTTCCTCCTGACTCTTAGCCTGCTTACTCCTGGTCCTGGTTAGTTTTTTACCCTGGTTGGTTTCTACTGTTGGAGTGGGGGACCGGCTCTTGGTTTTAGCTTTGCGAGTGGGCCGCTTAGCGACTGCCTTTTTGGGGACAGCCTCTTCATCCTCGGTACTCAGTTCCGCCTTCTCTGAAATGGAGGTTATCTTGCACAAGCTCTTATTGGAAGCTGGGAAGGAAGGAAAAATATTAATAGTACATTTTTATATTTTCAAAGGAACTTACGTTCAGACTTGTCCTTTTCCTGCAAGCTTGCTGGACGCTTTCTCGAATAGCTTAGGGAGGCACAATCATCATCCAATCTCTCTGATTGCTCTGATAAATGTCGATTTCTCTTGATGGCTGTAGAGAAAAAAAAAAACAAAAATTCATCATTTTCCTCCTATTTTGATTTCATAAAATTTAAAATTTAGTAAGCGATTAGTCAATTTAGAAATTAGCATGGAAAAGTTTTCCGAATTGAATTATGCTTTTCTGACAGAGTTATATTTTTAAACTTTGATTTGTCTAAAAAATTATCATATAAAAATATGAATTAGTGCCCATTTAAACGAATTCAGGCATTCTCGGTCTTCTTAAAGTGAACGATTCATTCCGAACCCATAATTCATACATATATATTCTTGATCAGCATCGACAGACAAATCGTTATAGGCAGTCCGTAACATGATAGAATTATAATTGTGTCATGGTCCGTAAAAAAATCTATTATTTAGACATTTTTTTTTTAAATTAAATAGCTCCATCGTTAAAATTATTAAAAATTTACAATTTTCTTTTTTTTTTTTTTATTTTAAATGAAATATGCAGTTATATTACCTTTATAAAAACCAACACAGAACAGTTTTCCGAATCAGATCAGATCCGAAAATTAATGCCTTTTTGATCGAATTATATTTTTAAACGGGTTTCTTTTATAAAAAATTATTAGATATTGTTTAATATAAACAAATCAGATTCTAATTCCAAACTACAAACTACAAACGGCTACCCGAATACTAGAATAAGCAACCTACGTGTCACAAAAGCCGGCTGACTATCCGTACTGGCAGTGCGTTTCAGATGTCTTTTCTCCTCAACTAATAGGTCGTTCTTCCAGCGATTTTTTTTGTCGGCGTTGGGGAAAACGTTTTCGAAAAGGAAAACCTAAAATATACAACATACATACATTTATTTTGTGATTAATCTTTGAGCTATATATATAATTACCTTATTGTTATGATCCTTATCCTTAATGACGCAGGGCTTGACGTACTTGAGTGCTTCTTCGTTGGGAGGCGACGGCGGCGAAGAAACTACATTACCAGAAGTCATTTCTTTCAGTATTTCTTCAATCTCATCACTCCATGAATCTGGAAAGGCCGTATAGCTAATTACTCTTTCCAGATTCATTTATTTGAATAACTCACCCGTGTCCTGGGGAATGTTTTCCTTGTTGAAATGAAATGGTTGTGTCTCCATAGAGTCCTGCACAGCTCGAGTGGGAGTGGGGGTTTTGCTGGGAAATACCTGAGTGGCAATGAAGTCTTGATTGGGAGACTCATTTGGCTTGGGAAACCTCGATGCCAAGTCTTGATAGACTTTTTTGGGAGTTTCTGTAGACTGTGGGAGTCTTGATGGAAATGCCTGAGTGGCCACAAAGTCTTGATTCAAAGGAGGCACCTTAAAATTGTCCGATGGAAGGCTCTTGTCCTTGCTGGGAAATACCTGAGTGGCAATAAAGTCTTCACTGGTTTTCTCACGAGATTCTTTTCTATGAGAAAGTCGTGAAGGAAATGCCTGAGTGGCCACGAAATCTTGATCAATTTCAGCATCCTGCCTGGCTTCAGAGCTATTGCCTTTGCTAGGAAATACCTGAGTGGCAATAAAGTCTTGATTGGGTTTCTCTAGAGACTGCTTTGACTTGGAACCTCCCGTTGGAAACGCCTGAGTGGCCACAAAGTCTTGATTTATGTCTTCATTTTCACCATCTTCGTCCTCTTCATTTTGTGTGGTCCTCGGCGTCTCAATGGTGGCCACAACCAGCTGCTTTATCCCGCAAAGCTGCGGTGTGGTGGCATTTGATCTTTGTGCCGTTTGCTCCTCCTCATGAGCTTCCATCAACTCGAAGATATCAGGCGTGCTGATGTCCCGAATGGAGTCGGCCAGAGGAGCACTCAACTCAGGTGTTATGCAGGTTGCCGCGCGATCGGCCTTGGTGCTGTTTAGAAGAGAACACTTTGAATTCGTAGCCGACCAATTTAAGGCACTCATCTCGAGGTCAGTGGCATCCAGCGGGTTGTCTTAAGTGGAAAAGGATTTGTAAGTCGAACATCGAGACTTGACTTTGAACTAAACTTAAGACTTACCGTGTTTTTTCTCAGGCTTCTCTGGCGTTTCTTTCGCTACCTTCGGCGGTCCCAAGGCCATCAGGGCATCGCCCAGCATAAGCGACGAATCAAAGTCGTCTATGGCATCCTCATCAAACTCATTAAAGTCCTGCGTGCAGATACGTATCTGGGAGCCCATTCCGGAGGACTCGGTATCATCGCTGCCACACGTAGTCGTTTCGTGGTGCAGGTCAGCAGGTTCTGGTTGTCTCTCCGTTTCAGGTATCACAAAGTCATCGCCCAGCGATACTTTTCCACTCCTTCTGGGAATAGCCTGGGTCTCGGGTATACATAAGCTATCAGCCGTGGTGTTAACACTAGCATTTGCGGGCGGAGGCTGCGTCTCGGGTATACACAGGCTGTCATCGGTTGTGTCAATGGACCTGTCCTTCATGCATTCGCCGAAGCCACTGCTGTCCTGGGCCTGCCAAGAGACATGTACATGATTGGGACTCTTATGTGACAGGCTGTTGGTCCACTCACCGCTTCATGGGCCTCATTAAACCGCAAACTGGCCTCCACATTGCCAAAACGCAGTCTCACCTTGCCATCTCTGGCGTCCTCCTTCCGTATGTCTGATATTTGCTTCTCCTCCTCGTTCACAAATATCCTGCCCGCCACGGCGGCTATGCGGACGATACCGCTTCGCAGGAGGCTGACGATGCCATGGGCCAGCTCCATCGACTGTACACATTCGAAAGAACATTAATTTGTTTAATTCCCGCAAGCATCTTCACTCAAACTCACTTCATCGGCAATGCAAATCTCCAAACCCTTTTGTTTTCCGGCCCTGTAGATCTCATTCGGCTTCAGGGGGATCGCCGGCAACCCATCCACACAAAGGACACACACATCTGCCATCGTGAGGCGCCGCGCGGGAAATTAAGTGCGCATTTATTACCAAAAACACTTGTCGCTAGCTAAATTTCTGAGCTGCGAGTCGGGCGCTCAAAAATGTATCGATAGACTGAGTTTATCGGTAAACTTGACAGGAGTGCCAACTTGCTTAAAATAACAGTTGATCGAAAGCCCTTATTATTTTTTTAGTTTTTAAAAGAATATTTACATTTAAATAAACAATTATTTAAGTTTAAATATTTTAAAATTATCGAAAAAAATAAAGAAACAAATTAAATTTATGTCCTCTAAAACATTTAATTAAATAAATAAACATTTATTAATAATTATACATATAAACATTTAATATAAACACTTATTCTTGCATGCGATATTTTAACCGATATTTTATACGATATATCCAAGGGCTTGACAACCCTGCTGCGTTGTTTACGCGTCGTCTCATCACCATAGCAACAACAAAAACAAAAACCAATTGCATCTGCCGCAGGTTTCCGCGGATTAAGAGGACCATTTTGGAGGAGGCGCGACAATGTATGAGGAATGAGCGACACGGACACGGACGACACAGATCTCCTGCTGCTCATACCGCCCAACTACTACACGGACACTGCCGAGCGGCTGCTGCAAGAGGTGAAGATGATGAGCGCAGGCGCGGCAGCGTCGGCGGACGCCCTGGCCATGCCGCCACCCCCGGCACCCACGACTGCGGCATACCAGTTCCTGCATCCCAGCAAGAAAACTGAGCTAAATCATATTAACGCCAGGCTGCAGAACATTGGAATGGCGGAGGCAGAGAATGATCGGCATTTCGAAACGCACTCCGATATATCCACTATATCCACGAACACGGTGAGGACAGCTTCGGGGAGGCAGCACGGCGACAGGGTGCTGCACGGAATGGTGCACTCCACGCCGAAGAGTGGATCTGTAGAGCCCCCGTCCAGGCACCGGCAACGGTCTAACGAGGATAATATCCTTCTGGAGATCGATCACTATCTGGAAGAGAACGTGGGGAATCGCTGGCAGCCCCGGGATCATCACCTTCATCACCACAGCGATGAACAACTGCGGAACGAGCGGATGCTAGTGCAGGATGTCCAGCCGGCCGCTACCTCCCTGCCTAGCATGCGGCTGGCATCCTCTGCCTCCGGTTCATCCGTGGATCCAGCCAGATGCATTCGCAATAGTTGTGGCCAAGCTGAGAACAAGCTCATCAGCCTGAGCGAACTCTGGGGAAAGAACAGCTTCACTGGAACTGTCCTGGACAACAACAACTCGCCCCACCGACTGCTCAGCAGTCCCTCCCTTAAGGAGGAACAATTGCGGCGTCAGCACCTGGAGAAGACTGTCCACACGCTGCAGTCGCAACTCCTAGAATACCAGCAGCGCATATCGGTGGCCATCGAAGTGGATCGTTCCAAGGATGCAGCCCTAGCCGGAGCGGAGCAAACTGCCAAGGCCCTCAACTATGAGGTCCAGCAACTGCGGGACCGGATCCACCAGTTGGAAGCGGACCGAACCGAATCCCACGGCAAAATTGATAATCTGCAGCACGAGTTGGCGCAGGCAGTCAACTTGGCCACCAAGTTTCAGGAGAAGAACGAGAAACTAGAGACAGAAATGGACCATCAAAGGCAGGAGGCCAAGCAGTGGGACGAGAGGCTGGAACAGTTGGAAATCCAGCTGCACAGCAGCAGAAGAGCCGAGGAACTATCGCACGCCGAGCTCAACAAGCTGAGGGATAAGTTTGCCAAAGTGGACTATCAGCAGGAAAAGGTAATTGTTTAACTTGACTTTAAAGATATATTTTTAATATTATATTTTATATTTAAGCTCAAAGCCCGCATTGAGGAGCTGGAGAAAGACAAGAGCACCTTGACGCATCAAAAGGAAATGCTGCAGGAATATCATCAAAAGCAGAAAGCTCGAGCGGATGCCTTGGAAACGCAGAAAAAGTCCCTGCAGGAGACCCTAGCCAACCTAACAGAGACTGAGGTGAGCCTAAAATAAGCTTTTTACTTTAACTTGCTTAACGAATATCCCTTCTCTTCACAGACCAACCTTAAAAAGAAGCTGGAGGTCCAGCAAAAATCCTTAAAGCAATATTACCAACAGCAAATGGAGAATGTGGTGGCCAAGAAGATGCAGGAATTTCAAGACCAGTTGGACAAAACCGAAGAGCATCTCAAGAACGAGGCTCGCGAGCGTGAAAGACTGATAGCCGAGCGGGCGGTAAAGCAGCTGGAAATGATAAATGAGAAGAACAACCAGGAACTGAATCTCATACAGGAGAAGCACAGCGAGGAGGTGGAGTTATACCGCCTGCAGCTGGCCAATGCCTCCAAAAAGATTGATGAGATGGATCTGAAGCTGGGCTGTTACAAAACCAAACGGTAGGTTATCTGCTTATAATGTTTAAATATTTTTAAAATAATGAATTATAAATTTTTATAAATATAAAATTTAGTGCTGACATAGCGGAGAAGCTGCATGGCGTGATGGAGGCCCAATGGCAGCAGGCTCTGGCCATACTCACCTCCCCCAGTGAAAACGCTCATAATCGCACCTCTGATGATACCACGGATGGCGAGTCGCCTGATCTGAACAATGCCCGCGTTGTTTATCCAGAAACACCCAAAACCAGCAAATCGCAGCGCAGTAATAATACGGAGAAAAACAACCTGGATGTGGTGGGCAAACGGGATCCGCCCTCGCCCATGGACAAGCTGCAGGCTTACATAGAGCTGCTTCTAAGCAAATCTCCCAGTGATTTTGATAAACTCGATGAAATCCTGTCACTAACAGCCGGCAAACAAGGAAGTAAACAGAGCAAACCAAAAAGCGCAAGTGGAAACAGTAAGCTTCTACCGCCCTGGAAGTGCTGACAGCAGGGGAGGCTACTTTCTAAATACTTATATTTAGTAAATACTTATAAATAGTAATAATTACGATGTATATCGTAGTTGTATATGTACTTTACCTAAGTAGTTTATTGTAAAAGTAAATGATTTATGAAAACAAATATATTTTGTGTGAGTTTTCTTTGATTTTATCTAGAATTCCCAACTAGTTCTAAATTTCCCATACATTTTAAAAGTTCATTGCTTAGTTTTCGCAAAATATATGATAGTTTTTATTTGATAATATCAACAATATTGAAGGCAGCGCTTGCATTTTGATGCTTCGCAGGGAAAAACAAAAAATACGAAAGGTATAATTATAAATCATAATAAAAAGTTTTGGTACAAAAGGTGTGTGTGTGTGTATTTTACAGCTCTATGAGACGTAAGCCTAGGAATCTTATAAAGTCTTCTTCTGATATAACCAATTTGTGGCGGTCACGAAAGGAAAATATGTATTTATTTTAGAAGCAAACAATATCCTCAGTGACCGTGACACAATATTTGTTTGTTCTTTGATTCAGCTGCTTTTTAATTTATTATCTGTCTGTCATTGATATGCCTTAAGTGTGAGTTTAGTGAGTATGTTTAGAGTTTAAACCGATGCTCATTTGTAGACAATTTGCGGGAACTTTGGGGCATTTCCGTAGAGTCCCTCGGATTCCCACACCTGGATGTGGGACTCTCGCGTTAGCACCACCAAATGCTGATGTGTCGAATAGCAGATGCTGCAAGTGAGGGATTAGAATAATATTTATATTAAATAAAGTAAGAAGAAATGATTTTTTTTTTAAATATCAAACCAACCTTCGTATTGGCGAAGTGCCCGTGGTTAGTTCACTGACAAAGCTCAAGTTCCAGCTGGACCAGAAGCGCACGAATCCACCCTCCACAGCGGTGGCTATCACATTAACGCCCACTCCCTCCTTGATGTACGAGTAGCACACGGCCATGATGCGATCCTCATGCACCAGATGCTGCACATACCGAGCGTTGACCGAGTGCAGACGCAGAATGGACTTGCCATTGGGATTCACATTCACATTCACAAAGTCGTCCAGGTTTTCCTCAGTCACCTCAAAGCACTCGTCGGCCACAACGGCTAGGGAGGTGGGTCTTGTGGCAGCTGCAGATGCTGCTGAAGGAGACTGTGGTTGGGCGGGCAGTGTATGCACTGTGACAATGTCACCCAATGTGGGACTGATGGCCACATGCGTTATGGGCGACTGGTGAATCTCGGCCGGGCGGGCAATCGTACGCACATAGCTCCAACTGGAATTTTAAGAAAAATGTATAGCTTTTCTATAGAAATACCCATACATAGATTATAAAAAAAGGTTTTCTTACTCATTGAGGTCCCAGATCACAGCTATGCCATCGCGTCCCGCGGTGACCGCAATCTTGAACTCCACGGACAGGGTAATACAGGTGATCTCATCGGTGTGCCGCACCAGCAGTGTTGGTCCAATCCAAGTCAGATCGGCTCCATCGCGCTGCAGAGCATCCCCAGAAAAGGAATTGCTAGACGAATTCACCGAGGAGGCAGAGTGCGTGGGATGGAGACTGCCCGCTTCATCAGATCTCTCAGAGCCACCGACTACCATGCCCTTGCTGGTCATCTTGCGGAAAGCCGAGTTGTACGACAGACTGAAGCCACGAACATAGCTCTGTCTGCCCTTGGCAGAAGCTCTCTGGTGGGCAGCATCCAGACCGCCGGCACACTTGTACACACTGACCCTGCCGGATTTGTGGCCAAACCAAAGCTGATTCGAGTTAACGTCGCAGCCACAGGCGGTGATGTCGTCAAAGGTTCCATTGTGCAGCAGGTTCTTCGGTTTGACTTGTGGCTTATTCAGCGGTTGGATTCTCACAATCCGATCATCGTAGCCCCAGGAGATCACATTGTACGTGTCCGGCTCGGCTCCTTGCATGACACTGGCTCTAGCCGGCAAAGCGTACACCACATTCGTGTTGCTGAAGCTAACCAAGTGCTCGGTGCCGGGGATCTTGTGAATGTTGGCCCAGGATGGTGGCTTTAGCTGCGGCGATCCCACATAGACGCCCCAGCGCAGGCCGCGAACTGTGGACACTATTGGTTTGTCCACCAGAGCATAGTCAAGCGCCTTGGTTGCCGGATGTGGCGACTTGAAGAGCTGTCGCGGCATTTGGCCATATGTCTTTACCATCGTCTTGACCGCCTCCCTTTCTATGGGATCGCTTATCTCCGAGTCCAGGAAGACGGCGTACGTCTAAGCATACAAAAGTAAATTAAAATCCTTGAAGGATTTTCTTGTAATCTTTACTTACCGCCGGATGAAAGACATTGATGGCCTCCACGGCACTCTCTCCGCTCTGCTTGTAACCGTAGATCAAATCAATCCAATTATGAATCTGATTCCGCACCAATTCCGATTCCAGAGCCTGTCGATGGATAAGCACAAAGAGCCGCGAGTCTCGCTGACACCAAGGAGGCAAGGAGACATCCTCAACCCGTTCACCGTTCTGCCGACAGCCGAAATTGAAGCGTTCAAAGTTGTCAAACATTTCCGGCAGGCAAAAGAACTCCGGTATAAGCTCCTTGACATCTGTGGGACTGTCCCGACTGGCCAGTAGCCAGGTGGTGTTCAACGCATGGAACGTGCGATCCGGTAGATCAAAGTCATTGTCCTGGTAGCGCAGGAAATAGCTGGTGAACGGTGGAACCCTCACCAAGAAGTGAAGTACAGTGCCGGAATTGGAATAATGAGAACTGTAGTGATAGGGCTTAAGAATCAGCGAGCCCATGGTGGTGTTTGTACTGTCAATGTACTGGAATTAAGATTATTATAAGAATCAGGGATTGAAAGTTTTGAATCAAAAGTGAATAGTAATTTTAATTTAACTTGTAACTTATATTTGAGATTCCTGATTAGAATTTAATTTTAAATGAATTTTATAAACATAACCACAAGAATTTATAGCCTACAATTTTATATTATAAGTATATTATATATTATTTATATTTTATTTTATAGATTTTCCAGCTCAACTCACCATATAGTTGCTGACATAGTGCTTCTCATTCTCCTCCACTTGCACGGCAATGGGTCGCCCCAGACGCCGGAAGTTATGTCCCTCCCTTAAATCCAAAATCTCGGAGCTGTAGTTGGCCAGCACCCAGGGAAACACGGGATACTGCATGAGATCGTTGTAAGTACGTCCGGAGATTTGGTTCAGTGTCATCAGATACTCCCAATTGGTGAGCAATCCCTCGCGCCACTGCTGCGTGATGGCCAGCACCTTGGCCTGGTCGGGGGTGGCCACGATTTTATCACAGAATACCTCGCGCATGATCTTCCAGTCGTCGGCGTTCTGCAGCGAGAAGAACAGCGACTTGTTCGTGTCCAGGAGTATCTCAAAGGCCGTCTCCTGATGCTGGTAACGTTTCAGCCAGATCTCCGTTATGTTGGCAATATCACAGTTGACGTTGAAGTACCGGCATCGGTACGTGGCCAGGAAGTACAGCTTTAGGTCGGTTATAATGATCTCACCCTCGATCTCACCGTCAACGGGAAGGAACTTGGCAGCAAAGTTGTACAGAATTTGAGAGTTGAGCGAAATGTTCAATTGCTGATCGTAACTGGATATCAGGTAGTCCAGGGGACGCATGTAGGGTTCAAGATCCTCGCGTTGTCCCTTGCCCGGCCTGTATTCCTGCATGAAGAAGCGTCGATCAATGTCCAGGTGGCAGCGGCGTAATCTTGTGTGCACCCGCGAAGGTCCCTCCGTGTCGTCTAGCTCCCAGGAGCTAAATAGAGTATTTTGTAAATTAGTTGCTTTCTCTTTTTGGAGGAGGTAAGGCTTACCTTTCAGCTCTCTCGGCACAGTGCCAGGGTGCGCCCTCATGGGTCATTCGGCGTATAATCTCCAGCCATTTGGTGTAGGTGTAGGTGTCATCATACACCTTCATGTGGCACATCAGAGCCTTACGCTCCGCATTCTAAAAGGGAAATCAAAATTTTCAGCTCGAATAAATTCTCAAAAATGAAGAAATTCACCTGAAGTTCGGCCACCTTCCTGGTGGTCACCATGGAGGATTCAATGCAATGCTGCACCAGCGGCTCAAATCTGTATATCGTCTTCTCCAGCAACGTCTTCTGTTTGGCCGCCATATTGTTTCTGTTCTGGTCGAGGCGATCCAATTCGTGCACCAGATTCCACGACGAGTCATTCTCTTTGATGCCCAAAACATCACAAAGTCTCTGCAGATTTTCAATGGGCTCCGCCATGTCCTCTAGCAATGAAAGCCAAAGCAAAGCCTTGATCATCTTGCCATCGCAAATGATGGCTCGCTGGAATTCATCCTGCTGCTGGGATCGCCACAGGGCGTCCACAATGTAGGAACGCAGGTCCCGCGGCCGTGAAGGTTGCAGGCCCCAGGCAATAAAGTTGTTGCAACGCTGATTGCTCGAAATGCCGTAGGAAACGAGGAGCTGGAAGAGAGCTAGCTCCTGGGAACTGGCCACATAGCTGGGTCCCGTGGTCTGAGCAACACCCACGGTGAAAAACTGCGTGCAGCGATCAATGAGGAGTTCCACGCGGGTTCGCAACTCCGTGGGACTTAGAGAGGAATCATTGCTTGGTATTCGGAAGCTATTGGGCTCAAAGAGTTTGGTCAGCCACTCCAGTTGGAGCTGAGCCTGAACCGTGCGGAAGCTGCGCATAATCTGCTGGGGTTGCTTGTCTTGGTAGAAGACCAGCAGGTTGAGTATGTCCCAAACGAGCTGAGGAAGAGAAAAAGAACCTTAAGTAATTCCGTATTCGGTGCAAAACCAGCCACACTTCAAAAATGTATTGAGGCAAAACGGCTTAAGTTAGCTTAATAAAATAAATAACATCTTAACATTTAAAGCACTTACATTGATTTGACCCACTGAACGCAGAGCTCGCTCACCAATACTGGCTAGGAGCTCGATAATGGACTCATCTGCATTTGGCTGGCCCAAGCGTAGAGAATAGATCTTGAACAAGGCTTTCACCGAGCACTGCAGCAAGCCGTACTCAATCAGACAGGGCTGGTCATCGGGATTCTAAGGGAGCCAGGAAAGAAATTATAAGTTTAAAGTTCTGGTTTATATAACCCACCTCCATATAGACCCTTAAAAGAGCCTTAAAGACACGCTGCGGCTCTGTTCCCTCGGCTATGGCCAGCAAAGCCTGCAAGCCAAAGCGCTGGCGTATCCTCAAAGGAGCCTCCCCATTCAGCATATCCGCCAGGCTGCCATGCACGCCGCTAGTCCAGGCCAAACAAGCCTCAAACATGGTTATATCACAGCCATGGATGGTCAGCTGGTTGGCCAGATGCACAGGATACAGCGACTTGATGGCTGCATTTAGTTCTCCGCTGGCCAAACGCTTCGTAAGCACTTCAAGAAGCTGGATAACGGCCTGCCGGACAGCACAACTGCGCTGATTGGCCAGCACCAGAAGCAACTCCAACTTTACATAGTGACGGGTAACCACATCCACTGCGGAGTCTGGGAGCAGGCACAGAAAATCCTTGAGCAGGATGAGCAGACGCTGCTGGAGTCTTATAATCCCGGGCTGATCGTAAAAATCTGTCTTCCTATTCGGCAGGGATAACTGTCCTGAGCTGGGCGTACTATGACCTGAGGGCTGCCACATCTTGCTCAGATGCAGGTGCGGATGGATGCGCCTTCTGGCTATCTTTAGGGGACTTCGCTTGGGACTGCCAGTGTTCGTAGGATGCCGCCGCTTGAACTTCAAGCGCCAACGTGTGGCCTCCACAGGACTCATTAGTCGCAAAGCGGTCTTGTTCAGATTCGAACAGTCGGCCATCTGCTCCAGTTGCTCCTCGAAATCATTGACGGCCTTTCTGTAAGCGGATGTACTGGTATGCAGGCGTCGTAGCTTTTTGATTCTCTCTGCTCGCTCTGGATCCAGCTCCTGCGGCTGAGGAGGATTTAATTGGCGGCGCAGGGAAGTGGTGACTCTGCTCAAATTAGTTGCCACCAAAGATCTTTCCTTGGCCGGTTGCTGGGCCGTCAGGAGGAAATAGAAATGGGTCCTGTCATGGGTCACATAACACTCGCTGGGCTTGTGCAGCAGTAACAGCAGTTTCATGATCTCGTCCAGCATCGAGGATTCCGGAGGTGAACCCGCAAACACAGCCAGAATTTGGACAAAACACTCGGCGGCATAGGGTGAAATCTGAACAGGACTCGGCGACTCGATAACGTAGACCTTGCAGAGATTGAGTAAGGCCACCAATAAACCCGATTTCTGCAGCTGCTCCATGTTAAAGTCCCTCTGAGGATGCTTATCCCGGGTCAAAGCCAAAATAGAGCGGAAGAGCATGTCCAGAACATCGGAGTGGGTGGCCCCGGAACGATGCCAGTCCGAGTAGCGTTGCAGGACGGCCAGCAGCAGGCGGGGATACACCAGAGTAGCCATCGTGTTGTCGTTTACACTGAGGGATTCACCCTTCCTGCTGATCAGCGCCTGGGAGCAGGCATTGTTCACAATACTCCGCAGTAGCTGCACATCCTTGCTGCATTTCTCCGATTTTATCACATAGCCGATGAGTGCCAGGTAATCCTGCCGCTGAAACTCTGTGTACAGCTGGGCATCCGAGTGGGCCACCTGGAGCAGCAGGTCCAGAGCCAAGGCCTGGGTATTGGCATTGCCACTGAGCTCCACAATCTTTTTAAAATGTTAATAAACAAACAAAGAAGAAAGTTATTTGCGCACTCTGAGGTTTTTATACTCTTGCAGTTTTTAATGGATTATTAAGAATCGATCTAAAACTATTACTTTATAGGGTCAACTCCTTCACTGCGTTGCAAATTTCTGATTAAAATTGAAAACCCTGCAAGGGTATGCAAATATTCCATAGTTTATAAAAAAATCCAACTCACCCTGGCAAAAAGATACAGCAGCGTAGAGAGTCCTCCGCTGAGGGAAGTAGCCGCCTGAAGGGTTTGCGGCTGGTGCTGCAGCAGCTCGCCATACAGCATGTGTCCATGCGGCTGCCCATAGCAGGCCATGTCCAGCTCCTGGCTGGCATCGTAGCTCATCACCAGATCCGGCTGCTGGGCGGTGTAGACCAGGACCCTGGCCTGCCTCAGTTGCCGCATGCAGTCCGGATGATTCCCAAAATTCGAGGAGGCCAGCTTGCCCAGACTCACAAAACCAAAGTTGGGCTTCCAGTTGGCCACTTGACACTGGGTGAACTCCGTGAAATCCGGGCCCATGGCTGTCAGATTCATCATGAGCGAGGGATCCACCAAACGACGCCTGAAGAGAATCACATTGGACAGAGCGTAGCGGGGATACGAGCCATCCAGGGTGGACCGCGAGGAGGAGGAATTGCTGCCGGGACTCCTAGTGGGTTGACCTTCGCCCAAGGCCAGCATCTGAAAACTGTGAACCCGCGTCAGCTGGCGGAGATTATGGAAGGGCAAGCGCATGGTGTGCTGTTCCAGGCCATCCAGAAAAATGGTAATCTCCAAGGCATCTCCTTGTTGTTGGAAACCAAAAACTAGATGCATCCACTTGTGGCGTGGCAATCGCAGATGCTGCAGCTGCACAGCCGAGCCTTCGAAGTAACCGCCCGAGGAATCAGCCGTGGTTGACTGGTGTCCATTGAGCAAGTGCATCTGCCCAAAGCTGTTAAGTAGAGCTAACTTGGTCTGCTTGAGGGCTTGCCGAATGCTGCCTCCATTGGCCGCTTGCTGGGTATTGGCGGAAATCACAGATGCTGTCTCAGCGCTGGCATCCATGTGCTCCTCCACGCGAATTGGCGACAGTTGCTCATTGGGCTTGACCAGCTCAAAAATTAGCTGCATGTTGTGGCTTATATAAATGCTGACCATGGCCTGGTTGGTGCCCAGGGAAAGTAAGTGCAGTTTCTGGAGGAGATTAAGGGGATTTAAGGGGCTGATTATAATCTAAATTATTAATTAATTAATAAATTAATTAAATTTATATTCAATTAATTTACATAAAATTCTTTTAATTTAAAAATATACTCTTTAACTCACCGTTAAATCCTCTCCCGAGTAGCGTGTCTCGTCGTCATTGAATTGCATGGAGTTGCGATGGATATGCTGACCCCTCAGCTCCATCCAAAGGGATAATGTCAGGCCATCAGGTTGCCAGAGCCTTGTTTGGGTCACCGGAAAAATGCAGGCAGCCCGGGTGAACAGAGTACTCGTCTGGCATTGCTGGTGATGCAGTCTTACACGTTCGATCTGCTCACTGACCAGCGGCTCCGAAGTGATCACAATCTTGCCATCTGTGTTAATGGGAAACTCTAGCTCCATGCAAGGCTGAGCCTTTCGCAGTGAACCCGAGGATATGTGGTGCATGTGTCGCATCAACAGATCCACCGGGGGCTGTCTAGAGGCCAGAATCGAGTAGTAGCACTGCAGGATTTCTGGTGTATTGAGGTGGGTAATGAGCTCCAGGATGGATTGTTGTAGTTCTGGGAAGGAAATAAAAAATAATAAAATAAATAAATAATTAGTAGGACCCCTTCCCTTGCTTTTAATAAAGATCTAATAATAATTATTAAATATATACCCCAACTCACCCCGCAATCTCGGATCACTGCAGCTCAGGATCGGCGCAAATCCCTTAAGCAAACACAGAGGTCCGCCCAGATAATCCCTGATGACAAATAATCTATTGGCCAGCTGGGTGAGGCTCTCGGTCCAACCGTTCGGCTGCTTCATGCAGAGTTGCGACAGCTCGGCCAGCATTTGCACCACCAGCTGGCTGAGGCCCTGGTGCATAATGTGGGTGCGATAACGGGAGGAGGGCTGAAACGGAGTCCACGATTCGTTGGGCGCCATCACACCGCCATTGAGCTCGCACTCGGATTCACTGAGGTCTGCAATCTCGCCATCCGCCTCGTAACCTTCATCAGCCGTAAGGTAAAACTCGTGTTCATTTTCGCTTAGCTCCAATTCGCTATCGGCAGCACAACTCAAGGAAGCTCTTGTAGAAAAGTAATCCGCATCCACACCTCCAGCATTCAGTTCACTGGAGTTTGGCCTTCTTCTGGGAGTTGGTGGCGTGGCCAGGGAGTTCTTGGCCGGCAGCTTAACCGGCTGCAACAATCGGGGTAACTCCACGCTGCCGCTGTTGAACGAACGAGCACGTGGTCGTGGCTGTTGCGAGTCCCCCGAGGGGCTGCTGACCACGCCCGCCGGGTGCTCCTGATGCTGGCTGCTCGATAGCTCGGCTATCTTGAGCAGCGTTTGCAGAGTCTGGATCACGGCATTGTCTCGAGCATGCTGCTCACCGTGCTCTGACCAATTATCCGAGGCATGGGTCAGAATAATAGCACGCAGCTTGCGCAGGTGCTTCTGCATCTTCTCCACTGGAACGACGAAACAGAGATTATCGCCGCGATGATGTTGATGTTGAGATGCTTACTGATAACCTATCTCTCCTGCCTGCCTAACTGGAGCGAGTCGTCAGCGCTGGACGAGCGCCAAAGCAAAAGTGTCTGGTCTGGAATGTATATCTCGTTTCTGTGCCTCTTCCCTGAGTAGCTGTAGCTATAGCTGTATCTGTATCCGTATCTCTGTATCTCTCGCTTTGTCTCTGTGGATCTGCGATGTTGTAACGTGTGTACACATAGAAATTCAATCCCAGCACTGCACAGCACAGAGCCTTGTAAATGCCGCGCATTATACTCGACCGACTGACTAAC
Source organism: Drosophila ogumai (assembly GCA_018904815.1). Lineage (NCBI taxonomy): Eukaryota > Metazoa > Arthropoda > Insecta > Diptera > Drosophilidae > Drosophila > Drosophila ogumai. The sequence continues at coordinate 6,255 of JAEIIJ010011829.1, read as the reverse complement.
TGTCTAACTAGCTAGCTGCCTGGCTTATAATTAACTCTCCTAGTCCGCAGCCACAATCACAACCACAACGACCCGTTATTAGCCGGAGACACAGAGCTCTAGCCGAGAGTCTAGAATCTAGAGCTGGATTGTGGAATGATGACTGTGGGTGCCTTGTTCTTGCTTCTTCCTCACCAGGGCCTTATTTCTAGGGCTTCCACCCGAGCCAACTGCTCGTCGATTGTGTTCTGTATTGGCAACGCATTAGCCGCGGAATGCAAAGGGGGAACCAACCAGATAGGAGGTTAGCCAAGGGAAAACTATAGTGGGTTTGGGAATGCCCTACTAGAGGAGTCTTGTCGCAAAATAAATGGTATATTATGGGTAAAAGAAACTCTTTACAAAGACTGTTAGCTGAAGACATTTAAGATCTAAACAGGCCTGTTAACAATACCCTTTCAGGGATTTATTATTTTAGCCAGAAGCTTGAAATTCAATGAAGGAGTCATTTACGACCCAAAAAATTATAATTAATCTTGATCAGCATCAACAGCCGAGTCGAAAAAGATGTAGGTACTCAATTTTTCAAAATTTTACAAGGGGTTTAAAATGAATAAAATCGAAAAAATATTAATTTCTTAAATTTTAAATTGTATTGGGCAGATTTGTTAACTTACAATTAAATTTGAGTCTTTTTCGGCTGAGTTATGATATTTTTGAACTTCGATTTTACCAATAAAGTATCATATGAAAATATAAATAATTATTCAAATATTTCCTGTCTTCTTGAAGGGTATTATGAATTTATTTAATGAAGGAGTCATTTTCTGCCCTATCATTCATATACATATATTCTTAAGCGTCAACTGGAGAATCTTTCTAGCCATGCCCGAGGGAAAAAGATTTTTTATAAATTTTTTCAGAACTTGACAAGGGGCTATTCTTTAAAAATTGAAAAAATAAATATATTTATTTTTAATTTTTAAATTGGATTTTTGGCTTAGTTATGCTCGATTTTCTGCGTAGTATACAAGTTATATTTCTATTGCGAAAGTATTTTCTTCTAGAAAATAAGAAATAACTAAAAAAATAATAATAATAATATTAGGTAGCTGCTAACAAACACTTTAAATTGAATACCTAGTAAAGGACAGTGAAAAAAATTGTATTTATTTTATTATTTAAAACTTTGCACCATCTTAAAACACTGTAGCTATTCGTAATACCCTGACTTGTTTATTATTTTCTTCGAGGTAGCCAAGCAAACAATCTCTCTGACACTTACCTTCCTCGTTTTGGAACCCTTTGATGCATATGGCCATGGTCGCCTCGAAGAGTTTGAGCAAGAGTTTCTTGCATTCCCCGTTTGGTTCGTACAGGCACAACAAATCCGCTTCAATATTGCCACTTGTGGAGGAGTTTCTTTCCGGACTGCCACCGAATATGGAGCCCACAATGTTGAAGAGCTTGCTGATTAAGCCATTGGCAGCCACTTCCTCTTCGTTTGGCAGGACCAAAGATGAGGTGGTGGAGTCCTTGGTAGTAACTGTTCCCTGCTGACTGCTGCCACGGATGTCAAAGAGCACGATACTCTCGTCCGGCTCACTGGCACGGAGTTGCTCCAGGAACGAGGGTGCGGCTGTATCCCGCGAGTAACTATCAATTACCGAGGCGTAGTCTAGAGACGAATCCGCATAGTCCGAACTGGCGGCCGTTGTGACCGAGACTGAAACTGAGGCGGCACCGCCGAGTGGCAGCTGCGAGACCAGCGTTTCCAATGAACTTGAGTTGCAAATGACAGTGGCGGCGGTGCCTCCTGCGGTGGGTGTGGTTGCGGTGGAGGCGGTTGTGGTTGCTCCCATTGCGGCGGCTTTGGGTAGCATGAGGAAACATCCCAAAGCATTGTAGTTCAGCTTGAGTATGTCAATGATGTTTTTATCCCCATGCCGCAGCTTCTTCTCCTCCGGAAACTCTGTTACCCGGTCTCCCGCTGGTGATTCCACCTCCTCGTCCTCGTTGTCCAGCATTTCCACGGGTATCGAGTAGATTTTGGCAAACTCGTTGTAAAACAACTGGCTGGTCTTGAGCAGCTCAAAGTTCAAAGTCCATTGCAAGGCCGTTATGTAGAGTATGTCCGCTGGCTTGTGTCCTTCCAGCTTGAGTGAGGGACAAGCCTCGTCCAGCCAGAATTTGCTATGCGAATTCTTGGAGCACTTGAACAGCAAGGCCTGGAATAGCTGCGATGCCTTATCGCTGCTATTCAACTGCAGTTGGATGAGCCGCCTGCTCAGCGTTATCTGTTCCTGGCTGTTTTCCCCGAGAAAAGCAATGTTATCAATGCCCACCTTGATGAGATCACACACTCCCCGCTGGAGTTCGGGTATGACTAAAAGATCCTGCATGTAGCGTATGTTCTCTTCGTTGTAGAAGGCTTTCACCAGCCGAATGTCGCTCAGGTACATCACAAATATGCTCAGGCATTCGTGAAGAGCCCGGTAGTTGTCCAGTTTACTAGGTAGCTGCAGGGGGGAGAGTTTGCTGTTCCTCCTTTGATTGTCTTTGCTTTCTATTAGTTCTTTATGCTGGCGAAAAATGGGCAGAGCCACCTCGGCCAGTATCCCAGCGGCCAAGTCATAGGACAGCAAGTAAGCAATGTGTTTTAAATGCTTTAAAAACAACAGCATGGCGGGGGTGTTCAGCAAAGGCTTGTAGTTCTCCTTGTAGATGGTCAGCAAATCTAGGTGAAAGCCAGGCGACTTGAGCTTCTCCTCGCAACTGGGACAACCCTGGGGCGCTCGCTTCACAAAGATTGTGTGCAAGACATTGTAGTGTAGAAATTTATAGGCCAACTTTTGGTAACTGCTCGACGAAAGCCGAGTGGCCAGCTGCAGGCAGGTGGCAAAGTTCCGCGAATTGTAGTGACAGCAACAGCTGCCCGTGCGCAGCAGACTCCTTACACTGTGCTCCTGCAGCTCGGCCTCCAGGCTGGGCAGGAGATGGTAGAGTTTACCCTGGAAATAGCAGCTCAAGGACCCTGCTCCCAGGCAATGCAATTGACTGCTTCTCTGCCTTTTGTGGCGCGTATGCTGTTGCTTGGGCAGTGTGGTCGAGGTGCTGCTCTCCATCAGACTCTGCAGATGCTGTTCCTGTCGCGACAAGGTGTCTGTCAGTCGCAAGAGCAGCTTGTAAATGTGCAGAAATAAAATAGAAGTCGAATTGGAGTTGGCTGCCTCAAGCAAGACCTCAAAGCAGGCATCAAAGTTCCTCACATCGATCTGATTCAGCTCCCGCACTCCATTATCCACCAGATTGTGCAGAGAGCCAAACATTATGTAGAGCAGGCCATGGGCCAACAGGGGACTCCTCCGATTGGCAGTCAGTGCATAGAGGAGCTGCCCGAAATTGCTATTAAAATCATGGACATTTAACTGCTGCTGTTCCAGGATGTAGAAGTTATTCACACAGTGGGCAATCAGTTGAAGTAACTCAAATTTTATGATCTCATCGTTGTCCTGCTCCTCCTCTTGCTCCAAGCTCGAGCACAAGTGTCCCAAGGCGAAATTATGCACAGTGACGCTTAGCTGGGACTCTTGCTCGGCATCCACACACCGCGTTAGGAGTTGGATGAGCAACAGGGCCAGGTCATCGCTGCTTTTCGTTGTCTTTTTAAAATCCTCAAAGTTCTCTGTGATGGAATTGATTTTATGATTGTTTAATTGACTTGTTTGAGGCAGCTGTCGTCGCGGTTTTTTGCTTTGCCAAGCCAGGTAGAAGCTGCCTATGAACTGGGAAATGCTGGTCAAAGGAGCCAGTGGCTGATTGGCGGGGCTCCACTTGCAGTTGGGGAACAGATTGATGCACAGCTGGCAGAGGCTCTTCTGGGAAGCAATGTGCTGTGAGGGGAAAGAAAACAAAAATAATACAAAATTAATAAAACAATAATTAATAAATAATTAATGCTTACCTTGATATTCACGCGCAGCAGAAAAGCCAGCAGGTGATGGCCCAACTTGTCGGTGAGAAATGTGCGCAGGGCAAGTATCTTGTTGCAATCACTGGGCGTGCTGAGTATGAGCTGAAAGGTAGAGAGTAAAAGACACACTTAAAAGAGTTTAAGGATTAGCAGCTACCTCTACCCACCTGAGCTAGGTTGTGTTGTTTACGCAGCTGCTTGATGCACTTGTCCTGCTGCTCTGGCTCCTGCTCTGGACTGCTGGTTTGAGATCGCTTGGCCTCGCTAATGATTTGATAGACCTGTTCCAATAAGTAAGAGCAGAGCTCCTCAGGCAGCAGGTTGAAGTGGCTGGAAAAAGGTGCAAGATAAATTAAGTTTTAAAATTCAAAGTTAATCTAAAATAGTTTATAATATAATATAAAACACCTTACCTATTAAGCCATGCATCTTCCAGAGCCCCATCGTCCAGAAACTGGAAATTATACAACAACAGCCAGAGCCAGTGGTCCTGTGAATGGAGAAAATATATTTTAAAAAATGTATAATAAAATATAAAATAAAAGTAAAGCAAACCAACCACAACAACGATAAACCCTGAGACTATCAATGGGGTCGAAGGAGATTTTTTACACAAACCTTGACACTCGCATCTTCCTGCTCCGAGGCCTGGAGATATTGGGTCCACAGTCGGTTCAGGGTATCCAGTAGCAGCTGCTGCTTCTGTTCCTCCACCTTCACCTCCATCCCGGCCATGGAAAATCACAGATAATGGGGGAGACGCGAAGATGCTGCTCCGGCTAACCAGCAACTCCACAAGCATCGGGCAATGGTGTTTACGTTCTGGACGCTCGGAGCGATGAGACCAAACTGAATGCGGCGATGGCGATCGAAGGAGAACGCCAGCTGTAATTACAAATAAAAAATGAATAAATAAAAATAAATACTGTAGAAGTTCATTAAAAACAACAAGCCAAACAATGACAATAAAGAAGGGCTTTAATATAAAGTAGATATTTAGTGATAGATATAGTATAAAAAATATATGACTTAAAAAAAAATTAATATAAAAATACAGAAAATATTAATATAAATTTACTTAAATAAAAATATGGAGATACAACGCCAGCTTAGGTTTATCAAAACCAATCCTACACATTCTCACGATAATCCTTTTTATTGTTTTTATTAAATAAAATTAAATTTTTTAAATTAAATAAAGGCCTTTATTTCTACCTTAATTCCCTTATAAAATAAAGAAAAGTTATTCTACAGAAGCTTCACTGTATCTCTTTTGTGCGTGAGATTACGTGAGGAAATGAGCTGCCAAGAGGAGGTGGACTATCAGGCGTAGGAGGAGTAGAATGAGGAGCAGTAAGAGCAAGCAGAAGCCGAAGATTAAGCCGGTGATGTTGATAATTCGGTGTGTGTGCGGAGTGGAAACTTTAGTTGTTGTTGCGGGAAAACTATTAAGATTGCTATTAATAGCGTCCAGCGCCTGGCATTGCATTCGTTCGACGCTCTCCGCCTTGGTTGCCAAGCCGGTAATGATAGTTGCTCATGGGGAGAGGTGCCCGAGGTGGATCGGTGGATCGGTGGCCGCGTAAACAGCTGGCGGTGATGCGTGTCTGTAACGGCCAGTGAATCCGCGATAAGCGGCACAAACTATACACAAATCCCAGCCAGAAGATCAGACCGTCGCCTTCTGCAGCATCTCGACCATTGACCAGCATCGAAATCCTTATCAGCGGTGCCTATTTTATACCACAAGAACTCCAATTTTCTATTTTGCGTCGTAGTACCGAATTATTCATTGCAAATATAGTATATTCGGGGGAAATACAGCGCATAAATTATATACAATTAGCTCACCTTTAAATGGTACTTTTTTGTTGCTGCAGCAAATAGCAACTAATTTTAATACGCCATTTTTTCCATTTTCATTTTCGGTGCTCCTTAGCCACTTGTTTTTGTTTTGCTTTTTCAGTAAATTTTCAACAATTTGTTTTTGTTTTTATCCGTGTGTGTGTTGAGCGTGTTGGTGCGCGTCGTGACTTGTATTGTTTAGCGAAAAAAATAAACAAATTGAAGCTGATTTTGTTATTGCTGCCATCAGCTGTTGTTTTTGTGTCGTTTTCTGGAGTCAGCAATGCGGTCACACTAGAAATCTATTAAAATGTGAACTACCGGTTCCGGTGGTCTTATGACACTGACACTGTAATGTAGTTTTTCATTAGGATTTCATTAGGACATTGAATTAAAAATAATCATTTATTTAAAAAATTTTAATTTGAAATAATCATTTTAATTTAAAATTTTAATTT
>JAEIIJ010011828.1:0-16888 GCA_018904815.1 Drosophila ogumai | reverse complement strand
ACCCCGGTCTCCCGCGTGACAGGCGGGGATACTAACCACTATACTATCGAGGATGTTGAACGTGGCTCGCCAAACGCGAAACAAACGCGGGCCGTAGTCTCATATCTTACGTTCTGTATTCATTCACATTTAGTTATAAAAAATATATATTTTTAGATCTGATAGCAGTGGAGTCACCCTTGCAAGGTGTTAATGGGGAGAATGGTTGATGCGTTTACAAATTATGTTTGACGCGGTTGAACTCGCTGCGTGGCAACTCCTCTGCCTGTCTGTGTGTGCATATGGTGCCCCCAGCTCGAACTCTCGAGGAGGGTGTGTGGGTAGATTTATGCCCAGCGCTGCGTGTAATTATAATTTATCGTTGTGGAAATTCCATAAAAGTTTAACACCTCACCTTGGGTTCGTGATGAAGTGCAGCGGAGAGGAGAAGAATAAAAAAAAAGAGCCACGAAACGAGCCTGAGATGGAATCAGAAAAATGAGCTGCAGCAAAGTTAATTGCACTTCATTTTCTGAAGGGTTGGTAAAAAACTATGGACGTTGATCCGCTTTTCGGCTTTTCCACTTCGTGTCTGTGTGTATCCATCAGATTTTAATTCATTGCAAAAGTGTGCAAGAATGGAACAAATTCCGAGCATTTTTCCACATGTTGCTGACAACATGAAATGTCTTTGGTTTATTTTTACACACACCCAACATAGCACCGTACCGCGCTCACACACAATAAAGTGTCGCCCACGTTGACACAAATTTCTGGTACAATACGAAAATTTCCATGCTGCACAGATACATGGCCTGGTATATATGGTATATCCGTGAGATAAAATGCCTGGACTGAGAGTGAAAGAGCGAGCTACCGGCCAACAAAAGGCAGCAAAGACAGAAGAATCCGAGTTGTCCTCGGGGACCTGGACCATTGCATGACTTTGATTTAGGGCCCAGCCACACTCCAAGTGACATCTCGGACCCTTTGCTTAGACCTTCGTCTTTTGTCTGATTTCTGGCCATGTCTCTTTGGTGATTTCTGGTGATTTCTTCGTTGATTGGAAGCGGGAGCCTGTTGCGCACATCTGTTGGCCATGTTGTGTTGCAGTGACCCGAGGGTTTCCTCTATATGCTCTTGTGTATCTAATGCCGGTTCTAACAATAATTCCAAAGATACAGATACCGATTCGGATTCAAATTCGTTACAGATACAAATACAGATACATTCGGCCCGCCACTCTGTCTGGCCCTGTTCCCAGTGAGTGTCGGCCGCTTGTCTTTTTTTTGTGTTTATTATACGGATCGAGAAGTGTTCCGCCGTCCCCCGCTCCGTTTTTCACACGAAATACTCGAAAATTCAAAATGGATTTTGGATTTTCTATTGTATACAGCTCACAAGAAAAAAATGGAAACAACAAAAATGTGTACATACGTCGTTTATGGCAAGAATCAACCTTTAGCCCCCTCATCTCTCTCCTCAGTTGAGACTAAGGCAAAAGCAAACAAATTTGAAAGCACAGTGCAGTGCTAATGGAACGAACAAATCCGAGTCTCGGCCAAAGGCTTTTTAGCACAGGTGCTAATTGGCCAATGCAGCAAATCCTCGCGTTCCCCTATTGCGCGAATTAGCACGGAGATCGCACAAAAATTTCGCGCTAGAGATACTTTCAGAATTTTGCCTCTAATCAAATGCGATCCACACCAGTCATGGACTCTGCACATTCCACTTTAGTTTGAATTTTCCGTTTCTCGAACCGTGGAAGAGTAGTAAAAAATAATAATAATAAAAATAATTAGTTTATAAAATTTATATAGCCTTTGGGAAAACATTTTTTTTATACAGAAAGAAACGAAGCAATGATGATACTCATTAACAAAGAATTATTCAAAGACCCTTGATACCTTAATTTATTACAAAATTTTCTATTTAAATAAGTTTAAGTTTTTAGTAGATTTCACAAGCTGTTTTTGTTTAAAACTGTTGTTTTTATTAACAAAATTGTGAATCATGCCTTTAAGCTATCAGTTTGAGTTTGCGTTTTATTTCTTTCTAAAATTCTTAGAACAATATTTATAATAAAAGGACTTTCCCCAGGGCTTAGCTCATAGGGAGATTATCATTATTATAAATGTATATACAAACTTAATGTTTCTAAGCATTTCTAATGCTCATAGTATAAGAAATAAAGCATATAAATACTGATAAATGCTCTCGGGAACCCCTTTTAATTCATATACAAAATTAAATCTAAATTGTTGGCTTCTATCCATTAAACTCAATTGATGGGATCCCCAGAAGCAACTAGATTTTCTGGCTCCTCTTAAAAGAGGAGTTCACCATCAGTTGCCTTCAGGCCGAAGTCCCTTTTCCATACTTTATTCCCCTTCTCTGTCTCCGTTTCTCGTAATTTTTTTCTCCAATTCTCTGACTCTGGTGCAGCGTCTGGCTGTGCGCCGCATGACTCCTACACTTGAGAAATCACACCTCGCAGCAGCCACATCCACAATCCGGGCATTTAGGGAGTAGGGAGTAATCGTGCAGGGAGCTGGTTGTGGAGAGCCGGGGGCATCATCCAGAGATTTGACTAGACAAAACCAGAGCAGACCCAGAACCAGATCGAAATGAATTATGGCCGCGGGCGTGATAATAAACGAAAGATCAGCACGGCGATTGGAGTGGAAATGCACTGGGAAAAAGAAAAAACAATAAAGTTGAAATATAAAATGTAAGACAATGTTTTTCCCTACATTTGTTATTGATTATTTAAAAAGTCAAAGCAAAATATTATTTTCCTCCATAAAACATAAAATATACGTGGCCTTAGGTCCATGTTAAAGTTCAGAAGCATTAATTCTCGCGGGTGTTATCTCAGGCCATAAACAAAATATGTGCAAGTTGTGCGCGGATCACAGAGGTCGTCACGGTTGGCTTAAATGCGTTTTTAATGTCGCCGCATCTTCGGTTGCTAGAATAGATCTAAGATCAGGGTTCTGGGAGTACCTGATGAAAAAGGAGAAGTGCTAAGCGATTCTGACAGGTAGGAGAATGGAAACCGGAGCCTAGACCATAATTAGCAGTGACTACTGTGCGGCTAATGAGTCCCGAACAGGCAAACCGCAGCGATTCCAAGTGATAGTGATATTTATGTATGTACGTATAAAAACAAAGAAGGTGGTAAAAATGGCACTTATTAATCAGAAAATTATGAAAGTTAGTACAAATAATTAGACAGGAATTAATAACAAGATATATTATACCGGAAAAATAAATATGCTAAAAAATTACAAATAGAAAATAATCTATATCTTGACCTTATTTTCCCTTGGAAAAACGAAGAAGCAACTTCTGTTGATATCTCACAGATGCAAAGACCTGCCAAGTATCTCTGGGATACGAAGGAGGCGTGCCATTAAGTTGGCCATGGTGTCGCTGCTAATCACACGTTGCCCCGCTAACAAATTCGACCCGAACTTATTATTATTATTGCATGTTGCGTTGCATGCCCCCGTATGCAAAAGGCCCTGCAATTATGCATCCGATGATTCCCTTGCCGATTCCCGTATCTAGATATGTCAGTTATAATAAGCACCAAGCGAAATACGAGCACGGCCAGCAGCAGCAACAACAACACCAACAAGAACAAGTTAAAGCAACAACAACAATACCACGATGCTAACCAAAGATCAAGATACACACACACACAGATACACACGCACACTCAGGAGCCTAGGTGAGGCATTTAAAAAAAACTTGAATTTCAAGTGAGCAAACAAGAACCCAAGGGAGAGCAAGAAATACAGAGAGCGAAAGATACGTTCCAAAGAGAGCATTTCCATAGAGAGCAGAGAGCGTAAAAGTATCTTTTATCATTTGCGCGTTTTTAAACGCACGGAATTTGCTCTGGCAAGCGTTTTTAAACGCCTTTCTTTAACAGTCGCGCGTAAAACGCGTGAAACCTCAGCAAAAAATTTTACACTATCAGAAAAATTATCCTAAAAACTATGAACTACAGGATTTTTTCTGCATTTTAAGACGAGATTTTTTTTAAATTATATTTTTATACTTTTGCAGGGATTATCAAAATAAAAATATAATTACTAAGTTAAACAATAATTAATTTGAATTCGGAAAGAGACAAATTGGGAAAAATTGATCGCCTCCTTAAAAATATAAATTCTTCACAGCTTTACTAGCTTCTGACTGAAATTATAATACCCTGAAATACCCTGTATAAAAAACCTTTGAATACATTTAAGGTGCTGTAACTTCTATACGGTTGTTATTTTTTCTTCTAAACGATCGGTAGGACCCTAAAGTACTGTTCTTTCCCTTTAAAATCTGTTTATTTAAATAAAGCAAAAATTTATTGGTCTCTGATATGTCATTCCGAATTGAAAATACCTAATTTTGTTCAGTGTTCCCGCCTGGCTCTTTGATTATTTCTCCCTCCCTGCGAGAGAGCAGAGACTAGCGAGAGAGCTGTGTATTTTTCGGATACGTAGCTCTGTGCCGTCGGCCTGTTGCACATTCCTCGATACGCCGTTCGCGAGTCGTGACGTATCCCGGATTCGTTAACGCTTTACGAGTAAATATTTTCGCCTCGAAGTATCGCTGCCGCCAATATAAATCGCCAAGAAATATATATATTCTCGAGTTGAGTTATTTAAATACCTGTGTGCTTAGATAGTTAACTAAAAACGTGTTCACGCTGGAGATTCTTGTTGAATAATTCTCCGTACACCACACAAGTTTCCCAAAACAAATTGCGCTCTCTCCGAGTCTTTCCAATATATATATTTGTGGTTATTTTGTGCTAGTGCTAATAATCAAAACAGTGTAAACATCGAAAGAGCAAAATAATAAGAAAACACACTTGAGCAGAGAAAACACAGGATATGCAATGAACAGGGATTGAGTTTCACCTGATTTGTATTGCCACCTTTCGTATATAATTATAATCAACGTGATCACGCGCTCACACCAACCAAGAAGCTACGACGCCGACGACGCAAGCGGAGGAGTTCCGAGTTGGTTGCCAGGATCAAGTTTTTGGCGAAACCCATAATTTCGCTGCTGCTGCTTCTTCTTCGTAGTCGCGGGCTCGGGCTCCATGGTGTCGCCGGCTTGACCGATGCCTCAGTTGCTATAAACAAACCCAACTCCACGACCGAGACCCCTGAAGCCGAAGCGAGAGAGTGGAGCCAAACAAATCCAGTTCTCCTGGTGCTTTTGTTTTGCTTTTGCTGGCTGCCTGCGCCTCGCGTTTATTGTTTTGCTGCAAGGCGAGAAGAGAGTGGAGAGAAGACCGAAAGACTGCAGACTGGGGAGAGAGGGAAGAACTGGCCCCAAACACCCGGGATCCCGATTCCGATCCCAAACCAAGAAAACTGAACGCTGAACTGAACTGAAGGAACGATCAAGAGGCAGCAGAAACAACAACTAAGTTGCATCGTATAAAAATCATCTGCTGTTGTTGCTGTTGCTGTTGTAGCCATCAGACATGGCGCCGAAATCCAGAAAGAAGAAGGCTCATGGTAAATATTAATATAACATTTCTTTTGCTTTTTTTTTTTGTTCTCTCATGCACCTTGAAAAACGAAGGAAAAACAATTGTGGCTCATGGTTTTCTTGGGTATATTTGTTTTCTGGAAACTAGAAAATCTTTAATGATTAAAGTAATAAAATAAAATACATTTAGCTACACTTTCAACTGAATTAAAACTTTATTAAGACCTTAAGGTCCCTTAACAGGTCCGAAAACCATAATAACATCATTTTGATAATGTCAAGTCAATTTTTAAATATTTATTATCACATCACTTTAGTATGCCAAAGATAAGGGTTATTTTTGATAGATAAAAATGCCGAACTGATAAAGAGTTTACGTGTCATTTGGTATCTGTTTATAGATTATTTATATAGATATTATTTGGTAAAATAAAAAAACAAATAACATTTTATGGAAGTGAACTTTGATTTCTTTAAAACCTCCTAGAACTTTTTTTGCGCAGTTTCCTCTACCTAAAATCAGCTTATATTTATTTTATAAAGAAATAAATTTATTATTATAAAGAAATAAAAAAAGGTATTTTAACTTACTTTAAAAATATTTTAGGCAATGTCATGATCCTCTAAAGACTTGCTGAAAATGTTTATAAAAGACGACTGCTTTACCATTTATTTAGCCAAAAATGTTTGTAAAAGAATACAGCCTTACCATTTATTTTTATTAAATTATTTTAACCATTAAAAGGGTATTAAACCTTCGATTGTTTTTTTATTATTACCAATTGAAGAAACCTCTTTGCCCCAAGTTGCAATTCACTAGGAGATTTTCCATGAAGCTTTCACTGCCTTGCCCAGACCAGACTCGTTTCTTATCGGAAAGCCCTTCACAGAGCTGGCATTGGCATTATCATCGGCACATGATCATGGTCTCATAAGTATGCAGAGCTCATATTACAAATCTCTGGGCATATCCTGTTGACTATGCCCGGCCAGGTCCCTTCCCTTTTCCCCCGATTTCAATTGAAATCCGTTTGCCTTGCGTTTTGTTTCTAATTGCGTTTCGTTGTTGGGTCTCTATGCCAAGTGTGTCTCTGGTATCGGGTCTCCGAGAGAAAGAGAGAGACTGGAACAGGGACCGGCACCGTTTCCGATCCTCCTGACCATCCCAAGGAGATCCCATCGGCTTAAAATATGCGACGTCGCTGCCGCTGGAGTTGTGCATGTTTTCCTTAATTTTTTATGACCCTGAGCAGGTAGAAGACAGCGAGGCAAAAAAAGATTGAAAAACAACCACACAATCGGGCAGGGCACCCCTTGCTGGAGGATAGTAGTAGTATCCACTGGATACCCCGAAAACCAGAACCAGAGAGGGAAGGAAAAAAAGATCAGCTGTCAATTTTATGGGTGCCCCACACCCTTTCTCTCTCATTGGGAATGATGGGGTGTTGTACGCACATATTTTATGCCTTTTTGTGTGCCCAACTTTGTTGTCGTTTCATTTCATTTGCTTAGATTATTTTGATATGCATCTGAGCATTTGATTTGGGCTTAGACAGCCAAATGAATTTTACGACCGCGCGTGGGGATACACATTGATATAATCCCTTTTCATCCGCTTGACACAGCCAACACGGAGCGCATTTGTTGATCTTTTAATAACTCTGATAATATATCTACATACAGTGGAGACATTAGGATAAAATTTAAGCTGATAGATACTCGATTTGGATGGGATGTACTTTAATCTGAAAGATACTTCTTATAGGTAAATAAATATATTAGGAAGCAATAAAGATATATTATATAATAATAAGGGAATCCAACATAAAAAGATTGCCTTTTTAGTTTAAAACTCTTTCTAAAATACCAAGGCTTCCATAAATAATAAAAATATCAATCTATTTATAATTTATCATACCTATTTTTACAACAGAAATTTATTTAGAACTAGCTCAGCTTTTCTTGAAATAACAATCCCTTTCCCGAGAGACAACTGTAGTTTGTTGTTTCTTAATTTCGTTAGCATTTATAAACGCCTGCCAATCGTCTGGGCATCCGTCCAGGTGCAGATCTCTGTTTCCTCGGCTTGTGTGTGTCTTTTTGATTTACTTTGTGCATTCGCACAGTCTGGGTCTTTTTCTCTCTCTTAATAATAAATTCGCCACGGGTGGTGGTCAGTCCCCGACGGCTGCGCCCATGACAAATCGCAACAAATGCCAAACAACAGACAAGATAAAAACCCTCGAAAGCGCTACAAATACGAAAAACACCTTTGTATATTGTATTGTGTATATTTCGAGACAAACCCACCACACCCACAGAGTGAGTTTTCCTCGGAAAAGGCCAACATCACATCAAAAGAAAGTCGCTGGCCAGCGATCTGATTAAAAATAAAAGCATGAGCTTTAGCTCCGATAGGAAAGACCCAGTTCCCAATGCCGTCAAGTGCAGGCCTGGTGATGGAATCAAACCGAACTCGATGAGGTTCCACTTCTCCTATCGCCTCGAAAATGTTTCGTGGAATCTGGCCCACAAATTGTGCGCTCTCCACACTGATAGGAGAGCAACGCACGGACTGATAAGGGTGCGGATGTGGGGGCCACTAAAATACTAATTCCCCCCAGGTATATGACCGACCGACCGTTCGGCAGGGCTAGGTTTGGTGGTTCCCGAGCTAGGCTAGCTGCCAGCTCCGAGTACTCGGACCTAATCTTATCAATTTTGTCGTCTGCCGCCGCCGTCGTAAACAAACAAAAATAGTTATAATAATAATAAGCGCGAAGCAACACAAAAACAAAATAAATACGTAATGCACACGTTTAGTTTTACGAGCAACGTGTGGCTGCATTTCTAGCGTTTTTAGAAAACCAAACTAAACACCAAACATAAACTGTACCTGTGTAGAACATATATATTTTGTATATTTTTTGCTGACCATTTGGCACTTGCACTTTCTTTGCATTTATTTTTAATTTACGTAAATGCCAACCTGTCGATTTTTCCCCTTCGCTCATTAAAAGCACGCAAAGGGGGTCATTGATTTGTGCGATGGCCCTACGTGTGCGATGCGTTCTGACCGATCAGCACAAATCCCGGCTAGACGCTCTAAATGCCGACCGTCGCGTCTTCAGACGAAGCAAGGCAATCTGGCGACACCTTAGTCTGGCGAGATCTCCACTATATACTTTTATTTTTAATTTATATTTATATTTAATTCATGCAAGCATTGAATCTCTGGCATTGTCTCGCAGAACGTCTCAGATCTTCCATAAAAACACGATTCATTTTAATGAAGTGTTGGCCATTAAGGTGCTCTCTCTTATCAGATTGAAGATTAAACGAAAGCTACGAGAGCTATGAAAGCTGCTTAGAGCTGCATTTAATATATAAAACCTGATTCTGGTGCCAACAATGGCTTTTGATCTAAGCAAAGCTGTACTTCCTTTATTGAGGGAATTACACTTTGCGAGTGTGACGCGTGAAATATCCGATTCGTTCTGAGAAAATTGCATAACTGGAATCGAGCTCACATCTCGTTGAAGATTAGAGAAATCTTAGAAGCTTAAATAACATGTAATTTTTTTCTAAAGACTGCTGAAGGTTTTTAGATGGAAAGATACATATATTTTCTTAATAAACATTTACCTGTTAATAGCTAAATATTGTCACGATTTGTGGGCTTTTTCTATATTTTCTAGCAAGTTAAAATCAATGGTGTTTATGGAGGAGTTTAGTAGATACTTCACTAAAAATGTACAGCTTTCTGTATTCCCTTAATTAATTGATTTATCCTTTATATCTATACTTATCTGTCACTTCATGATAAGCTGCACATTATTCTTTTAATGCTTAATCAAAATATCAGCCACATCGCATTCAATTGAGAGATGTCTTTGCTTAGTTCGCCTGTCTTCCCTTCCCTGTGTTCTGCTGCTGTGGTTCAAGTGCACCGTGCGCATATCCTGTTTGGCAGTGTGGATCTGGGGGATGAGGTATCTCGGATCTGGGTTCCAGTCGATGCGATCTGTCGCCAGCGTGTGGAGCACACATGTGCGAGGAGAGCGCGTGAAAATGACGACTGTGAGGCGCGGCGAATCCATCCATCCGTCCGTCTCAGTCCCTGGGAGTTGAATCTTCTGCGTTCTACGTTCTGCATTCTACAAGAAAACGAAGATGTGGATATGCGGATATGCTGAATGCTGAGTAGGCGGCAGCTGCTGCTGTTTGTCAAAACATTGGCATGGAATTCGCTGTGAGGCGAGGCAAGTGAAATGAAATGTATCTGCCAGATACATATGCATCGCCAGGCATATGTAAATGCAGTTTCCTGCCCCCAAAAAAAGAGAGAAACGAAACTCCATTAGCGAACAATAACAGCAACATCCACGAATTCCGCTTAATTTCGTTGACGATTAATCAAAATCAAATAAATGCAAGTAACTTGGGTTCTCCTTCTGCCCAGTATACATATATTCTCCAGCTCCAGCTCCTTCTCCTTTTACTAACTGCTGCTGCTGCTGGCTGTTGGACGATGATGGATTTCGTGATAAATGAAGTGAAATTTGAGTGGATTTTATCTCAACTCCGTTGGGTTTGCCGTTCTTCTTCGTCTTTTCTTATTTTTTGTACTCCACACAAATGCGTTAAATGCTCAAAACGATTATCTTTGGCCTGCAGCGAGCAACAGGCCCCAACTTTATGATGATTTACATGCGTGTACCGGGGCTACAGTTGCGGTTAAAATTGTCGGGAGAGTTGTTAAGATGATATATTTTTATTTTAAGAATTTTTAAAGATTTTCTTATTGCTTTTAAAATACAAAAAAATTGAGTTAGAGGCTGACTTGAATTAGTTTACAGCAGATAACTGACTTTGTATTTGTATTCTAAGTATTTCTTAAGATTTTCTTAATAAAATGAGTCGGAGGCTAACTTTAAGTTCAAAGAAATTAAATCTGATATGCCCAAAGATAGGCTTTTTGTGTGTTCTAAACAATTTTCTACCACTTATCACCAATTATATACCAATTCCAAGTCCATACTTAAAGTCTTAAAGGTTTCATTGATTTATTTAAAGCTTTTTCAATCAACTGGTGACTAGGCAAGAAAATTGTATTTTAAATATGCAAAAATGCAGGCTTTTATAGACGATTGCCATAAGCACTATATCATTTTCTTGGCCATAAAATGCTTACTCACTGTTAAGTTGCAAGTAAGCTATATTTCAATGACCTCTGCTGTATGAATTATATGCAGCTTTAGACCTTCCCGTTATTTTTATGGGTTTAATATTAAGTGGGATTACTCAAAACTCCCTCTGGCTTATCTCTGCAACTTTATGATTCTTCTTTTTTATATTTGGAAATATCTTTTAAATCCGGAAAGAATTAACATTTTCCTGCTAAAGTTTAGAGCCTAATTTATGGCTGCTAATTGTGAGAGAAATGTTCCAAAAAAAGTGTCATAACTCTTATTGTTCGCTCTTGACCACTTTTGTTTTTGTTTCCGCTGCTGTTGGTAATAAGTGTCGCACAGACAGCGCGGCGGCATGTTTATTAGACTGCAAAACAGCAACAAAAATAAAGCAACAACTGTTGTTAGCTATAGCACAATGGGAATCGCGGTCGGCGAAACGCAAATTGCGAATCGCAAATGGCAAATGGCGAATCGAGAGCCAGTGACAACGCACATTGGCACGTATTGCTCATTTGGCCGAATGTGCATATCATATCAAATAATAAACGAACGCTGTATTCTATACGAAATTTGCATATTTTCGGTGTCTGTTAGTCTGGCTGAGATTTATATATATATACTATATATATGCTTTCCTGTCTCTATTAAAAGCCTGCACACGTCATGCTGTCGCCGGGGCAGCCTTAAAAGGCAGCGTGTGGCTCTGGCCGTGTTTGATTCATCATCAGGTGACCAAAATCAGCGTAACAATAATTGCCAGGCAGCCAAAGAGTCGGTCAGTCTGGCTGAAAGCGTTCAGCAACATGTTGCTGCTACTGCTTGGCCTGGTCTTGTGCTGCGCTTTTTTACGTATGCAGAGCGAGTTGTGGCCATAAATCGAATTGACATCTTGACGCGACTTGCATGGGCTTAACCATTGGCCACCCACAGAGGCTTTATTCAAGCATGTCCCTGATTGGGCGCCGCTGTGATTCACTGTGATTCACGCCGTGCTTCCTTCCTTTTTGCAATTTTAAATCTTTTCTCAGAAGGAGTCGAGCACAAAGTTGCTAACAAATCGCAGACGACAAATGTGCAGACAGCTTGACTTTATTTTTGTGCCGCCAAGCCATAGCCATACAATATATATACTATATATACACAATGTCTGCGTACGAGTTTATTTCTAGCCAAATAGCATTTGGTATTTCGTCTGGCAGGCGCATAAATTTCGAATTAGAAACAAAAAGAGCGAAACACAGCCAAGACGACGACGAAGACGACGACTAATTAGCCGCTCTGTTGTTTTTATTTTAATTTTGACCCAGCCATGGCAACAAGACAGCCCAGACAAGAGCTCTTCGATTTAGTTCGCTACTGTGGAGGGGATATCATCTGATCAAACTGACTTTTGGCTAACGCCTTCACCTGATTAGCATTCGAAACCAATTTCAATTTCAATTTCAAATCCAATTCCAAATCCAATTTCGATTTTGCTTCGATTTTTGGTTTTCGGTTTCGTGATCTCCAATCGCTTATCGCCGATCTTCGACTGATGATTGGCAATCATCGCCCCAATATCAATATCAATGTCATTGATCCCCGCCGATTCTGTTTGCTCATTTCGATCTGGCAATCTCTTGATAAAATCGCCATAAAAATTGTATCAGCTGCTGCCGTTGAATTATGCAAATTAAGTATATTCACTCGCAGTCCATAAACAAGTCACTGCTCAAGACGATTTTTATTTTTATTTAATTTTTTTGTTGCTTTTCCGCTCGATTGAAATTGCAATGTCCGCCATAAAAGTCACTGGACGATAAGATTTTTATGTGAACAGATGGTTTTATTTGTCATTTTAATTTGTAAATCGAACGATGATATTCAATTGCTAATTTTTGTCTTCTTTTTCTTTCGTTACAGGTAAGTTTCAAGACTGGAATATAGTTGAAAGGAGAGAAGTGAGGCAATCAAAGGTTATGGGTATTTATGAATGATGTGATCAGTATTCTTTAGTTAAAGCTAAAACCACCCAACGTTTTCATTAAATCTAAATTGAGTTCCCAAAAGATTTTGGGTCATTTAAAAAAGAAAAACAACTTTAAATAGTCAGAAATTAGGCTCTCCTGTCCTATTAATGTTTCTAAAATTATACAGAAGTTGTATTTTACTTCCTTCAAAAATAATAAAATTAAAAATTAATAGCAGCATAGAAACCCTCATAAAAAACCCCAACTTTTTCTTTAAATCTAAATTGAATTCCCAGTAGCCGCTCGTGATTTTGGGGCGTTTAAAAACGCCTTCACTTGGGTGGTCCACCGGCCACCAATCGCAAATTAGCCATCTCGACAGCTGCTGCAATTTTTCATATTTCTGCAGTGTATGAGTGTGTACATTTTTTGCGAGTATGTTTCTTTTTTTTTTGCATTTTGTTTTAATAATTTGCGCCTGCAATTAAAAATCATTAAGCCAAATCAGCGCGGTCTGCCCGGCGGGCACTCTAATTAAAGCTGATTGTGTTGATTCGGTAAAAAAAAAGAGAGAAAAATATGGGAAAATTATGCACAAACATGTGTACATAGATGCATGTATGAATGCTGCAATTGTTTTTAATTGCCAGAGAGATTGGGGAGAGTCCATAAGCCAAATTGTGTCAGACATAAATCTGACCATCTGCTGGGTGGGTTGCTGTTTTGTTTAAGTTTTCTATTAACGTTTCATTCATGATTTCCACGCGACTCCGCCAAGACAAAAAGCCAAATAAATAGAAACACACCAAACCAAAACCAAAACCAAAAATAAATATATAAATAGGCAACACGGGCATTAATTATAGCCGTTTATAAGGAAAAATCGTTTTAAAAGTTGTCATGCCCAAGCCTGGACTATGTGTGTGTGTATTTCAAGCAAACACACAGTCAGAGGCTTGGCTGGCAACACAAAACAGAGTTTGAAACCCGTTTACCTTCGCCATCATTCTTTTTTATTAGGAAAACAAACGATTTTGTTTTGACTTCAACTTTGGGTTAAAGTCTTTTTGCCGGTACAGCCTCTCCCTTTCTAGGCGATGATTAATATTCTTAAATGTGTGTGTGTGTATCCAGTCAGAATTTTTGGCCAATTCCCACAAGGATTTAGAGAACATAAATTGCTTGACCATATAGTCCACACCTTGGCATAAATTCTTATTTCCACAGAAACTGATTTGAATGATAGTAATTTGATTTCTTGGAATATACAAAACAAGCTTGAATCACACATTCCACAAAAAACGAGTTAAAGCCAATTACTTTTGACTACAAACTTCAAAGAAAACTTTATTTAAACCTTTTATATGCCATGATTTATCACATTTAGTATACCATTTCTTCTGCCCACAATGAAACGCCTAATTAAAGTCATAAACTTTCTTCAAACTCCCATGCAGACTCGTTTAAATATCTATAAAAAAAATACAAAAATTGTATGTGGGCATTGGCAATCTATAAGTCATTGTTCCATTGGAGGGCGTATGCAAAACAAAATGGGTAGAAAACAATTAATTGCTATTGATTTACGGGGCGTATGCTTGATTTATTTAGCAATCGCTTGACCAAAAACCAGGCGGGGGCATTCATTTTCTTTCTTTCTTTATATATATATAAATATCTGTATATATCTGTATATATTATTTATTGCCCACATGCGCCGTACAATAGAAACTGATGACTTCATTGCCAATGTTGCAACATCATCAGCAATAATCACAGTAGCCATTGAAGGAAGCTGCCCCGCAGGCGAAATTCCGCTGCCATGTGGGCTACTGTTGGTAGCTGATTTTGTGGTTATTACCCTCACCGTCGGTTAATAGCTGGTAATAACTCTCTGATGATGCTGGCAAGATGAGAATGATGTAATTATGCTGCTAGTTAGGCTCATATCAGATCAGCTTTTGTTATTTTTAAACTTCAATAAAATGTAGATCAGACAACAAACTCTAAATTCTCAATTTGCATGGCGCCTCCGGGTAGATAGAGCCTTTACATGTTATTTCTGTCACAGCCTCTGAGCAAATGGCTTTTGTTTTCTTAACTGTTTTCTCGGTTGTCGTTGTTGTCGTTATCTTCTCTCGAAACCTGGCTAATTTATGCACAGCTCTATGCTTTGCATTTCAAGCAGTTTCCTCTGCTCGATCACATGTCTCCGCCAAACTGGTATACATAGCGACAAGACAGTGTATATCCACTATATAAGACGGCGTTACTTTTGAACCCGGATGTGCCTGTGCCTGTGCCTGTGCCCCTCTCTAATGCCAATTCAATTTGAGGCTAATGTATATTGAGATACGATTTATGCAGATTATGCAAAGGGCGGTCCCCGACAATCAATTCTGATCTGGTGTAGGTGTCGTCTTGGAGTCGGAGTTGCGGGGCGACAGAAGCCGCATCAGCAACCACAGCATCCGGCTGCCCACGCACTAAGCACCGAGAGATCTAGAGAAACACAAAAAACTAGACAGACATTTTGTTTAGCATTTTGTTGTGCCAACTGTCCCATTTGCTCGGAGATCTCTCCTCCCTTTTGGTGGCTATTCAAGAATCGCGCGCACGCTCCCTCCCAAAGCCCACGCTTGACTCGACGCAATTCGGCGCGGTTTTTATCGCGCCGCTTGGGCGTTTGTGATTTAATTAAAAATATGCGACACTTAATTAAAACGCATGCGACGAGAGACACTTGCAAATATTTAAGCAGAGAGAGAGACTGCATTTTATTAAGAATTTTGACAGCGTTTTGATTAAGAGCCCAGTCGCCCGAGGCACTTGGCAGGTTCACTTACAAACGCCCACGATTCGGCAGCAAGTTATGGGAAATAACTGGTTGCCGCGTTGATTTATCGGGAGACGAAAAAACCGAGGCAGCCCGACCATTCATGGCTTACACAGCTCGCAGCTTACAACTTACAGCTTACAGCTAGCACAGCTCACAGCCACACATCTCTCTGGGCCTGGCTAACAGCAAAAACATGTTTGTATTGGCTGTGACAAGTTTTGAAAGTCAATTAAACGCTTGTAAAATGCATTTATGCAAAAGCGAAGGAAACGCACTAGGAATGTTATGGAAAACAATGGCTTTAACAGTGAAGAGAGCTTACTGCAGAACCAGTTTCCCTGCCAAGAGTGAGCTAATTACCCAGAACTAAAGCTTATCTGGCCTGGACATCGACTGGCGAATGTGGTCTAATCTCTTGGCTGAAAGGGAAAGTTCCGTGCGCCACAACAGAACGCTTGAAATGCGCAAATGCCTTGATAAAAACACAACACAAAACATTTTTTGGCAAGCTCACAAACAATTGCCGCAACTAAATTTAAATTGCCCCCAAAAGAATTATAGCCAAGTAAACCGTGGCAAAGACGACGACGTCCCGTCCCGTCCGATGCCAAACAAACAAACAAACATCAGATGATGTGGATAAAAAGCCAACGTCAGCAAGTCACAAGTAGTCGCGGGCACCGAATAAATCTGCCAATATAAATAAATCCGCTTTTGGCAGGGGAATCAGATAGGAAAATCAAATGCCAACCCAGCCAATTCATTGGGACCGACAGAAAATTATGGAAAATGCCGCCCACTTTTCTTGAAATTTGTTCGCCTAATTTTGTTTCAGTCTCTTTTTTTTTATAATAAATACCGGGGAATACAAGACGGCGCTGCCTACGTTGAACAATAAAACTTAACATTATTATATAAAAACGAATCGCACAAAAACAAGCCATGAAAATGAAAACAGACGCCCACAGTCCGCAGGCATCGAAATCGAAAAGAAATAATAACGATGGGCGGGAAAACGTGCGGAAAATCACAAAGGTCTCAAGTGGAAATTTTCATTGGGTGACTAGCAGAAGACCCTTAAAAATATTTAATTTTAAAAAAGAAAATAACAAAAACTTTGGGAAGCCGAATTTTAAGGAGATTGAACAAATCATAACTAAGCCAAAAATGTATTAATTTTAGTTCTAAAAGCTTTTCTATATTAGTTTTTAATAGGTTAATAAATCTGCATACTGAATTTTAAATTTTAAGAGATCAAAATTTTGGTGCATTTTTAAGAATTTTAACGATGTAACCCCTTAAAATTTTGAACAATATTTAAAAAAATTTGAAGTCTTTCCGAAATGGCTTGAAAGACTTGCCTGTTGATGCTGATCAAGAATATATATGATTTATAGGGTCGGAAATGACTC
>JAEIIJ010011819.1:0-49204 GCA_018904815.1 Drosophila ogumai | reverse complement strand
ATCTAATATTTTAAAAGATAAGGGGGAATATATATAAATGGTTTGCTTGACAAGTTGTCCATTTCTTTATGATAAGAATTTTATATCTTCACTTTGTTATCTAGGGAGATTCATTTACAAGCTAATTTTAATAATATTGCAGGTGTCCTAATCTTGAAAGTAAAATATCTTAAAGACTTTAGAGATATTGGTCTTTGTAATCATAAAATCATTAATTTAAAATAAAATTTGTTAGATTAAATGAAGCACAAACATACTTTTTTAATACAAAAAAATCATAAAAGAATCTCCAGCTTTTTTTAAACCCCGAAAAAGCTACATTTTAACATGGTTCTACGAGCCACATTCCTTTGAATTTGATACCTCAAAAAGAGCATTGCTTACTTTTAGACACCTGTGAAATCACTTTAAATACTAGCGACTTCTAGAACACCCTAGAAACATTTTTTGAATTTATTTTTTTACACAGAAAAGTATTTTTAATTGGCTCTTAAGTGACTTGACTTTCTCTTTCACTATTAATTATTTAATAGCAAGCTTCTTTATTTTTACAAAGCAAGCTTTATTATTTACTAAAAACCATTTCTAGGAAATCTTTGAAAAGGGTTAATTTTTAATGAGACAAGTTATTCCGCATCCCCTCAAGCCTATCATGTTCCATAAATGCATCTCATTGACAGCACTGATTCTGTGACAGTGCGAAAATAAAAACAAACTTTGTGTGAAGTCTGAGAAAGTCAATTTCGCACTCTCATTGCGACTCAGCCATGCAAAGGCGGGTCTCTGAGAAGCCCCTTACCACTTCATTGCCCGCAATCCATCACCACGACGACGTCTCTTGGCATTTTTCGAGAACGAATGTGGCACTTCATCAGCCATGGCAACAGCCGCAACACAGCAGCATCAGCATCGCAGCAGCAGCATCAGCAGCAGCAGCAGCTTCGCCAGCAATTTTCCACTTTGAGAACCCGCAAGTCGACAGCAGGTGAAACACTGGAAGACCACCTGCGCCACCTGGCCACAACCCCTTTGGAGCTGTTGCTTTATATTATTCGCAGCCTTGCATTATGCACGAACGGATGGGATGACGACGCTTGATGCGGGTATTAAGTGCTGTTTATGTTGCACAACTTTTATCGGGTTCGATAAGGCGGAAGGAGGTGCGGCAGGTGGGACAGGTGGCCCGGCAAATTGCATCCTGCGGCTTTGATCCTAACTGCCAGTGCATCAATTTTTATATGCACGATTTTATGCCGGATGCTCTGCGCTTAATCGAATGCTGAAAATGGCCACATTGTGCCGTTTCCCTCGAGTTCCATTGCACATTTCCGGCCAGCGGCCATTGTTTCGTTGATTTCACGTGGGAGTTCGAACAGCATCGCATACTGGCTAATTAGTTAAGCAATTTCCGCTTGGAATAGGCAAAAGGGGTAAAAGTCGAAAGGCTCTCCCAATGTTACCAATTACACCTCACTGAAATCATCATGAATTTTAGTGGAGTGTTTAACAGAAGTTAATTTATAAGCAGGGTGCTTTGGGACTTTTTAGGGGATGTATTTTGAATGGCAAGATCGATTAATTTATCGATAAAAAAAAGTCTTCTCAATATCATATCGAAAAAATTGTAAACTTGGGTATATCGAAGGTTGAAATTTCGTAAATTTGAATTTAGAGATTACGAAATATCATTTGTATCGATAAAATAACAAATATAGTTAAAATATGTGACAAAAAGCATGATTGTTAGAGACACTATAGCTCTGTTATTAACCCATCAACAGCATAAAATCATTTTCTAATTCTTTTAAATTAATCACAATGATGTAGAAAGTAACTTCCTTTAAGGGTATACACCCCTCGACTAGTCCCCATTTAACTACCCTACTGCCTGTATTTTAACAACAAGCCATCAAGCCAGGCGTCAATGGCTTCTAGCCAAAGGCCCTCTGTTGTTCGGCTTGCTGGACGTTTAATTAATTTGAAATATGCCACATTTGCTTCCGCATCAACTGAACTCTGTGTGTGTTTGTGTGTGTTTTATGCCCACACAAAAGTTTTGTGGCTCTTGGGGGTTTCAAGCCGAGCGAAAAAAGCTTTTATTTTAATAGACGGTGCAGAGATGCGGACATGCATCCCACATACGAGTAGCTGTATATCCATATATCTGTCTATATATGCCCAAATGTTTTTCTTTCTATAGATAAGCATAACGTTCTTAATGTTTCCGCCCACTTTTCGTGATCCCAGAGGATGTGGGGGCGAGAGGGTTTCGTAAAAAGTTTAATTGGTTTTGGCCTTGGGTGAAGGGAGAAACGTTTGGGCGTATCCGTGGGAACTCCTGCTAGTTATGAGTTGTTAAACTTTGCCCATACATTTTAATGCAGTTGAGTGTAAACATGCAGTTGACATGTAGTCATATATTTTCAACAATTTGTGCTAAATAAATTTGTAAAAGGGTTTCATTTAATTAAGCTAGAGGTTTACAATCACTTAAAGTGGCGCGTTAAAGTATCCAATAATCAAGGAAACCCATAAACATATCATAGTTTGACTTTTATTAAGTAACATAAACTGTTTAATTATTATAGCTAAAAACTAAAACTATTTTATTTTCCACATCAACTCTGTTGGTTAATTTTGGGTTGTTTATTTTTAATCATTTATTATTAATGAGTTTGGCAAGGTTTTAGTTTTGATCAAATAATTTCTAATCGTAATTAATAGAACAGAGAGTGGCATGAATGCAATTTAGACTTGCTTTGTGGCCATATTGTGGGCTTAAACCCGAAGCCCCCCGTTCAGTTTGTGGCCAACACCCAGGGAATTCAGTGAATTTTCCATGTGGTTGTGGGAGCCAAGTGGGGTTGGCTTTCACCTGGGACCATCACTTACCTGTGTATGCGTTGCAGTGTTGCCTGCAGTTGAAACAACTGGTCTTTCACTCTAAGCTGTGGCACTGAAATGTGACTTGCCACAAAATGTGTAGGTGTCTTGGCAAAGTCCTGGCCAACAGAAAGGTGCATACTGTCAGGACTTAGTAGACTCTTATAACCATGTAGCCTTAGAAAGTATTAACCAACTGTACAAAGTAATTTAAAAATATTTAATTATATAATTCCTTCACCTTCATATATTTAATTCAAGCACCTTTTATAGAGATTTAGTTGTAAGCAAAGCGGTCTGGTAGTAAGTCAATTTAGTTATTCCCCAAAAATATATTGAAAAAAAAAACAACCCAAAGGAGGAGAGCAAATTGTTTCAAGTCTTTCAAGTTTAAACTAATTTTAAAACATAATATTTTTCTTCTACTTTCAAACTTTGCTTTGCACAACACAAACCCTACACACAAACACACCCCCCGAAACACATGCTAAATCTTTACACCTAATACGTAACTTGGCCCCGCCCCTCTACTATATATCAATTTTTACGCCCCTTTTCTGATTGATTTTTCGGATTTGTTTTCCTTCTGCGACACAATAAACAATCCTTTTTATGAATTTAAATTATTGTGCTATGATCTGTTAATTAATCGTTTTGTGTTTTCACACTCTATTCTCCCCCCGACCACCACCACCACACACAACACCTAAAAAATAATGAATTTAATATTTATATAACGACAATAAATAATTTGTTGTTGAACTTTCAATGCACCATTCCGTGTGTAAATGTGTGTGTGCGTGCGTGTCTAAAAATTCAAACAAAAAATAATTGCACAAAATGACCAAAATAATGAATATAATGAAACATGCAAAAACAACGATAACAACAACGAATCAAAATCAACAAAAACCACAATATAAACAAATCTGCAAAAAACACCCAACAAAATGCAAAATGTAAATGTTTAAACACACGTACACACCCACGAAAAAACTATATATATTATTTATATATATACGAAAACCCTTAAAGATACCATGGGGACTGAAAAAAATCTGTTGGGGTCTGATAAATATAACCGTGCCCAGGGTAAGCAATCAACATTCAACTTTAATTTCAATATCATTTAATTGTTTTTTGTTGTACGTTCCGCCACACTTGCTGTTGTTAATTATTATGTTGTTATTCTGAAAAACAAACTTTACAAAAATCCTTGTATGTTTTGCATTTGTAACTCTGCCTCCTACTAATGTGCACCCAAAAAAAAAAGACAAGAAGTATCCTATAAGTTCCCGGCTTTAGATGATGAGTTGCCATTAAAAGCTTACTTCCGCTGAGCTGCCAAATGTAATTAATTAAGGCAACTTCATTGGGAAATCCATTTAGCTAGTGGCCTCGACTGTCTGTCGATTGTCTCTCGACCATCGATGGATGGCTCTCTGGCAATTCAGCAAATTAAATGTCTGTCTTTGGCCCTAGAATCTAGACCATCATTTATTTGCCGAATCAAAACAATTAATTTAATGGTAAATGCAGATTAGGGCACCTAATTTCCAGCGACACGACAGTGGATTTATTTCAGATTCAGGACTGCAGCCAAGATTAATCTAATATTTGGCTAGTTGACAATTTGGCAAACCACATAATTGGGTCTACAAGTTCTTAGGGTAAATAAGTGCACTTTGGAGAGCTGTGGAAGCCAATTAAATAAATATGTGTTTAAGGGTTTAGCTGGAAAATTTGGGTTATGGGGTAATTTAAGATATGTTTAGTATTTATATTAAACTGAGGCCTTGAACTAATATTAAAAGAGGTTGCAAACATTAAAATAAATTTTAATAAATTAAAAATATATAATTTTGTTTCTTTAATTTTAAATAAACCAAATTAAAGAATAAAAACACTAATGATAGTTATTTTTAAGCTTAAGAAAGGCATTTTAAAAATCCTTAAATTTTTTATACTTATTTCTTCCTCAAATTTCTTTTAAACTAACTCAAATTCTTCACAAGTAATAGTTATAGTTTTTTTTTCCAGCAAACCCCAAAGACTTAATAACCATATTTTCGAAAATCCGTTTATACTTTTGGGCGCCAGTTAAAAATTAAGTTAAAAAGCTCTCTCTGGAGCTATGGCCAGAACTTTATAGATACGGGAGCTTGGCTTATCTAATTTGGCCAACCTAATGGCTCACATTTCCTCCCCGTCCCCTGTGGATGATGATGATGATGCCACGGAGATACAGATACCCCTCGCAGATAGCCCAGTTTAAGCAGAACTCGGCTTGGCCGACAGGTGAGGCTGCACAGGTGCAGGTGCGTGTCAGTCGAGATTCGCCTGTCGCACGATTCGGTTGCGGATCGGATGCAAATGCGATTGCAGTCAGCTAGCGGCGGCGGCCGGGCACAGCCAATTCAATTAATTAGAGCATATTAGCGGAAAATAGCGATTCAACTGGCCGCCATGGTGGTCACGGATTCCCCGCTCGTCGCGCACAAGTATCTGCGGCGCATATCCAAGGATTTCTCCACGGTGCGCCGATACAGTAATACGCCGGCAGTGCTTTCGGTGCGTGCCACCACATCCGCTTTCATAGCCGCCGAGGCTGCTGCCCATTTGCCCACGACGAGGAGGAATAGTCCACCCGGTGCACCACCCACGCCCAGGGGCATCCGGCGGCGACAGCGAATGCGGAAGCGCTCCTCCGTATCCTCCACGCTGTCAAAGGTCCTGATACTAAATGTGCGAGATTTGCTAAAGGCCCATGCGGCCGCCAGTGATGATCCCCTTAAAGAGGTAGGAAAGTAACACTTGGAAGGGGTACACAGAGAAAAATATTAGAAATTATTTTTTGGGAGAATTAAGAGAATTTATAGTATTCTATAGGAATACCTTGGGAAAAAATTACATACTTTGCTTTTTAATATTGTAAATACTTTTCAAAATAATTTTGTTTCAAGTTAAAAAGAAATTGTACTTTTTTAAACTGCCACTAAAGTAAAGTTTTGAATATTTTTAATACGAAAATCTTCAAAATTTGAATTATATTTTGTAAAGTGTAAAGGGAATACCCAGCTTTCCAACTACTCAAAGTACCAAGAGCTATTTGCTCTCCTGAAAGCCACCGGATGCAGAGTGTGGCTCCAAGGGAAAGCCTCTTGCTAATCCACAAATCAAATTCCAATACCAATCCCAATCCAAAAGCCAACTGTAGCTTCTTGGCCCTAAGTGCGGCTTGAAAGTTTACCACTTTTGGCTTTGTTTGCCGCGATAACAGGCAAGTTGCAGTTGGCCAAAGTTTTGATACGAAATTGGAATCAATTGTGCGAAGGCCCCAGGATTCAGGAAGGCATGAAAACGTGACCAGGATTTTACTTACATAAGTGTAATCTCCAGGCGAAGGCAAATGGCATAAATGCAGCCAAACATATGAGAGGGGCTTTTGTGGCTTAAAAGCTGGCTAAAACCCTTAATAGTGCAGAAAAAGTTTATGACAAATGCATATGCACGGCTGCCTAATAAAAAATTTAAACTAAGCTAGAATCAATTGTGCAAAATGTAAATATATATATAAACCAAAGCCCTTTCATCCTCAACCTCACCCTCACATGTTGTAAATATTTTATTCTGTAAATGCATACCTTTATTTGTTCCATTTAACTAATTTATTTATACCTTGTTTGTTTTCACGAAATTAGTAATGTTTAAATAGTGATTGTATTGTGTCGTCGTCGTTGTGTTTATCCCCGAATGATAATTGAGAACTATTATTATTTTAAATTTAATTGTAACTATTTTCTTCACTGAGGCTACTCAACCCTAAAAAACTAGATTGTAATCCTTGAGTTCACTTGCATTTAAGCACCTCTAGTCATCCTTTATGACGCTGGATCTGCTGTAAAACCTAACGATTATATATATATTTGGTTACCTTTTGAATTATTTTACTCCTCTAGCTGTATATTGAGTGTATAAAATGTGACTGCGATGACGGTGATGTCTTGAATTAATCAACTAACTAACTGCCACTTTGCTCTTCCATTCCCAATTACCATTCCTGCTACAATTCAGCACCAGCCGCGTAGTTGGATCGAGACAAATTTCCAGAAGCGCGAATGCATCAAGTTCATACCATGCCCAAAGGACGATACAAAGTAAGTGGCTCCTAATTTAATTTATTTGCATTTTAACTGGGGAGCAGGGGAGGGGGCGAAGGAGTTCCAAGTCCAAGACCAAGACGCAAACAGTTGACCCAGTTTCGCCGGCTATCAGAGAACGCTTTTCGTGATGCAGATGCGGCGGCTGCTGGCTGACACTACTGGCCCAGTTCCTAGACCCATTGTGTATTTAGTTTCATTTTGGGCGTTAGCATTTATTGTTTATTATGACAGGCGCTGTCCCAAGACCCGGGAATTGAGATAAATGCGCCATAAAGCCCGGTCCCCCAGCCCCCCGTTCCCAACTGATTCCGATTTGGATTCTGGCCTGGTGAAAGTTTTCAGCAGACGGGCGATGGCTTTATGGCCCCTTTTGACTCTTTACAAAACTCACTGCCTGTTATCAGCTTTCGGCTTGCCAAATATTTGCCAGCTGGCCTAGTCGAGTTACCACGACAACCGGTAGCTGCCGCTACATCTGTCCTGTCCTGTCCTACTACTATATATTCTATACTATATCCTCCTTCTCAGACGAGTTGTTACAGTCGAACTTGGCTGAAAATGAAATCAAATTCTTATGGCTTTTTGCTGGCCATAACTTAAGCTTTGAACTCTCGGGAACTTGCACTTGCACAGTAATTAATAAGGAATTTGTTTAAAGTTTAAATTGAAATTTCACTTCAATAAATTATTCTTTAATTGCTTTTTCGGTAATTACAAATTGGAGGTTTTACTTTAATTAAAGTAAGTTATTTGAAAATAATACAGTGAAGATTTTGATGAAGCCGCGTTTGTGTTTTAGTCATTTATAGCATTAATAATCCACAATCCATAACGTGTAATATAATATAATTTATTTTGATTAGTGTTTTCCTTTACATTTAGTATTATTCAAACAAGTCTGTTGCAAATAAAAGCATAAACAATTAAATTATTAAAATAAGAAGAAACCTAAAAAGATCCAAGGTTTCTCAAGCCAACCTTTGTGTTTACAATTGTTAAAAAATAAATATAAATAGATATACATATGTTTATGTAGACACTTGAATAATATCATTTCAACTTGAATTAGAATTCAAGATTTCCAAATCCAATTTAAGGAAGCTGCTCTGTTTTAGCATGTCTACCACACATCAGTCACAGGCCATGGAATGTGCCACAGACACGTGCCGATTAATTTGATTATTTAATTCCATTCAAACTGATTTATATGCCCAAAGTCGGAAAGTATACTTACACACACACACACGCATGTGTATGGTGTGTGTGTGTGGCCTTAATTGAAATGCATTATTTAGCACACAAATTTTAAGCACCTGACAAGAACATCAGCTGGCGAAACAGACAGATTCGGATAGGATCGGGTCAGGTCAGACCCTCAGACAGGTTATTGCCTTTCCGTTTGTAGCCATCATATATATATTTACTTTTTTTTTTATATGATAGAGGGGCGTGGGGGTCACAAAGCCAACACTCTCCGGCGTCGGCACACACGTGCATAAATAACGCTCTATATTACACGTGGGCATAGCAAACAAAGTGACAGGTTAAGGCGGATGCGTGTGTGTTATTCTGTTTTTCTGCCTTTCTGCGGGGAGTGTCTGCTCGCTGTTTGCCGAATATCATTTACACCCACCACGCATCCTGACACTGGGTCAACATTGAGTTTTATAAACATACAGGACCTTCCATTCAGTTGCATAAAAAAAACTAGGAAAAAAATATGGTGAAACAGGAGATATCTTCTTCTCTTTAACTTAAAATCAGTTACTGCAACACGGATTTAATTTTCTGTAAATTAGTTTAGCAGCTTGGCTGGTTTCTGGAATTAATTAAAAAGGTAAATAGTGAAATGAAAATGGAGAAAAAAAATGAGGAAAAAACAAGAGAAAAACCCAATTAAAAGTGAGGATGTAGTATAAATTAGTTGTAAAATTAAAGCCAGGCACGAAAGTACTTAAGGTTTATGGGGAAAATGTTTAACAAGGGCTATTTGGGAAATGAAAGGAAGAGGGATAAAAAATAAATCACATTTAGGAGGTTTTTTTTAAGGATAAATGATAGTCATATTAAGGGGAGAGGATATGATATTAAAAAAGAAATAACTTAAAATTTAAATCAATTTCAATTAAGAGAAAAGTCAAACATCTATAAAAGTTATTATAGAAATCAACTGGGACTTAAAGTCCTTCTAAAAGTGTCTTAAAATATACAATTAAAAGGTTAGTCTCAATATTGATATATTTTTTTATAAGCAACATTTTGTATCATAAGATTTTTATAGATTTTAAACAATTTTTTAACAATTACATTTTATATACTTCTGAAAAAAATCTAATGCAGTTGTAAAACCCTATTAAACCCCATTAAATTTCTTACCTTTTGGTATCTTTAAAGTAAAACCTTTCCCCCCTTTACAGATGCTGTTGTGGCCAAGTCCAGATCACACATCAGACGATACCTGGCATCGAGAGTGGCTCCCCCGGCGACCTTTGGCTGCCCACCAAGCACACACGACCCCAGCCCACAGATGCCTACGGCACCATCGAGTTCCAAGGCGGAGCGCATCCCACAAAGGCTCAGGTAGGCCTAGTCCTAGTCCCTTAACAATCCGTCCAATCGCTGGCCATTTGCCTTAATAACTTTCCCGAAACTTCTTTCTTTCTGTATCAGTATGTTCGCCTGTCGTTCGACACGCGGCCGGAGCTGCTGGTGCAGCTCTTCACCAAGGAATGGAATCTGGAATTGCCAAAACTTTTGATCACCGTGCAGGGCGGCAAGGCCAACTTTGATTTGCAGGCCAAATTGAAGAAGGTGAGAGCGCAAAAAAGGGTCCCCGGGTCGTGTGTCACACGCTAATTGAATGGACCGGACCAACAGTAACCGCATCCCCCCGTTTCCACTTTTTATTTTGACTCTCGCAGGAGATACGCAAAGGACTGCTGAAGGCGGCCAAGACCACGGGAGCCTGGATATTCACTGGCGGCACCAACACCGGTGAGCATTCCGTTTCATTTAAGTTTCATGAAAGGACACTGCACAGTTTTATGGCCAACGATTACGGCCCAGTTGCCAGGCTATATCCAACGGAGCGCCCAACTTAAATAAGCACAAAGAAAAATGAGCAAGGAAAACAAACAGCAAACAATGGGGCGGGGGCGGAGTCGGGGACGGTAGCTGGGGCCCAGGAAAAAAACTTAAAGTGCGGATGAGCGACCCCAGTCGAAAATTAAATAAATAAAATCCCAAGCGGAAATCACGCAGCCAGTGATTGTACACACTTCAACTGGCTTGCCAGTCAACATATTGTGCTACCCAGTAGCCCCTAAAGGAGGGGGTATGCTGGCACTGGCTTAGGGGTAGAGGAATGTGGTGTAGCCTGGCTCTCCAAGTAAATTGGATTATCGAGCAGAGGGAAAGGGTAGAGATGAGTATGTAGGTTTTATAGCCCAAAAAACTGATGTCGTTTTTTGCTTGAAAAGTTGGGAATTAAATTAAGTTGTATTTAATAAAATTAAATCTGATTTAAAACCATAAAATTTATTATTTAATTTGTGCTGAAAAAAAGTATAATTGAATGATTGTTTATATTTCATAAAGTAATAAGTTGGTAAATGGTAAATTGCAACGAATAAAATCTTTTTTATGGTGAAATATAAAATAGCAACAAAGTAAATTATAATTGCTTAACATTAATAGAAGGTTATACCCTGGAAAATATATTTATTTAAAGTGTATAACTTAGCAAATTAAATGTATAAATATTTTAATTGAATTTCAAGTGGTTTCATTGACAGCAAAAGCATCCAAAGCCACAAGAACTTTCTAGGCTTAGGTCAAGCTGAGAATTTTGATTAAAGAAACGATTTTATTAAGAAAAATTTATTTTAAAAATACCACAAATTTAAATAATACAAAAATATAAAGGTAGTTCTCGTTTTTATACAAAGTCCAAAATATATTCTCCTCTTTTGTTTGCTGGCAGTGCATTCCACAGTCGCATATTAGATCCTTTTCGTTTTATTACATTTTTCATTCGACTTCTCGGAGGTCACTTTTTTTTTTGTGTCGTCTGGGTTTTGTGCCCGAGTTGTTATTAAATTTTAGACACGCCCCCAACGCCCCCTTAACTATGATATAAAACGCTGGAACAGGACGATGAGACTATATAGCAATTCTCGGAGGAAGACAAGAACTTGTTTACGCACTCGCTCAATGCGACCGCCATTGTTGGGCCATCATCCATCCTGACCCTTCTTCCGCCTCGTTCACAGGAGTCACCAAGCAAGTGGGCGACGCCCTGCTCCTAGAGGGCCAGCAGCGGACAGGACGAGTGGTCAGCATTGGCATCGCTCCCTGGGGCATCGTCGAGCGCAATCACGAGCTGTTGGGCCACAACCGCGAGGTGCCCTGCCACAGCATAAGTTCGCCCAGGTAAGTGTGTGGGAGAATTCCAACCTGACCGTGGAATAATGCATATTTAATGGGGGTCCAATCAAGGCAACAGGCTTAATTGTGTCTGGGCCACGTTAAAAATGCATGAGCATTAGCTGTTGTGGCTTTTCCCACTGCAATCACCCAGGACCTGTTGCAATCATCACCTGCTGCTGATGCAACTGCTGCTTTTCACATTATATATATATACTTTTTTACCTTTTCTTTTTCTATTTCAATTTCCTTTTCCTTTTCCTTGCCAGATCCAAGTTGGCTGTGCTGAACAACCGGCATGCTTACTTCCTGCTGGTGGACAATGGTACCCAGGCCAAGTATGGAGCTGAGCTCATCCTGCGCCGCAAGCTGGAGAAGTTTATATCCAACCTGAAGCTACATCCATGTGAGCCGGGGCACACACAAATTGGGGACAATATGACAGCTCGACAGCACAAAAGGCCAATCAGGCCGCAGATTGGAGCTCCTTGTCATGCTTTGCCATTGAGAGCCGTTTTCTTTTCATGGCCAATGCCGCCGGCTAAGCTCCCAATGGCAAGGACATTCGGGCTGTGACGTGGCGAGCTGTCATTGTGGGGTTATTAAGTTGCACTGCGAGAAAAGATTTTGAGAAGTTTAGGGGGTTTATTTAGGGTTTATTTTGTGCTAAATTTGCAAGAAAAAAATATATAAAAAACGATTCAAAAACAAACCCTAAATAAACCAAATAAAACAAGCAGTTAGGAGTTTTTCAATTAGAAGAATTTATGGAAATTATGTTTGTATTAAAATTCGTATTTAAAATATATTAAATCAAGAAGCAGGAATAGCCTTTGTTTAGGCCTTTCAATTAGGAAATGAAAATATTTCTAGGAGTTAGAGGAAGCTAAATGCTCGTTCTTTTTTCCATAAAAATATATTTAGAAATTGTAAAACCAAAGGTTCTCCTTCTCCCTAGATAAATATTAAATTATATCTACAAAAATAACTCTCAAACTTAAACTAAAAATTGCCTAAGACATTTCTTAAATTTACTTATACTTCTAGCAAAGAATCACTGGCTTAAAACAAACGGTATACGGAAATATATACTTTCTTCTTTCTACTTTCTATATATCTACAAATATTTTCGTTATCTTCAAGTAATCCTTCGTTAGAATAAAAAAAGAATTTCAACTATTTGAACTATCTAGTTTCTTACTTTCAACTTTCAACTTTTTCCTATATTCATTTCTCTCTAAAACTATACTCTCTGCTTTTTACAAATATATATTCTTCTAAGATAAACCTATAATTTCATTAGAAATTTCCATAATTTAGGAAACAATTGATTTATTATATTTTCAAAAGCAAAATTATTATATTTTGTTGAGTGTACCGAGACCAGGTCACCAGAAAAAAGAGTCATAATCGACCTGTTGAATCCTCTGTAGCGGCCTGCACTCTTCTGTCATTTGACTAATCCCCGTTTCATGTCCCCACGTGGATTGTTCTACTCAAATCTTTACCTTTTGTTTCCATTATTTTTGTTACTTTTTTTCGGGATTGCCCCGCTGCAGTCACACATTCCAGTACGCCCGTCGTCTGCCTGGTGATCGAGGGCGGCACCAACACGATACGTGCGGTGCTCGAGTACGTGACGGACTCGCCGCCGGTTCCGGTGGTCGTGTGTGACGGATCCGGGCGTGCCGCCGACCTGCTTGCCTTCGTCCACAAGTGAGTACATCCCAGGATATTTTTTTGGGGGGGAAGCTTTGGCTTTCGAAATGAATGGCACTTTGTGATGTATTTTTAAGCGTGTGGAAAGGGAGATTTTTTATTTAGACTTTTCTTTTCAATTTCCTTATTAAATATGGATAAAGAAAAGTGTTTTATTACAGCTTCTTGTTGTTTCTTTATTTATTTTTAATAAGAGAAAATATGGAACTCTGCAGGGGTGGCTTTAAAATCTAAACAGAATTTTGGATGTTTCTTAAAGCTTTACTATTTTTATTTGAAATAAAGAAATACATTTTATTTTCCAGTTTAAATTCAGGAAATATCTTCAAATATTTATTAAGAAATAATTAATATTATGAACTCCTTGTAACCCACATAAAAAACCCCTCTTTAAAGCATGTGCCGCCGGGCTAACTTAATGAGAAACCGCAGTTTGTGTAAATTTAATTAAGAACATGCTGGCATGCCCTTTGACCCGAAGCGCCAGAATTGTTGCCTGGGCCCATTGTCAGGCACGCGACATTTGGCAAATTATTTAAATTTACTCAACGCTCCACACAAAAAGGGGGGAATCCCCCCAAACCCAGTTCCGTACCCCAGCCTGGTTGTGTTTACCTTCTGTCGGGACCACACGGACCCTTTTGTGTGTGCCACATTTAATTTTGTTGTTTAATTAGTCAGAATAATTTGTTAGGGCGCCTCTCTCGAGTTGTGACAATGCTCTGTCTTCTGTCTTTGACTAAAATTATGTATATATTGTATAATTTATATGCAGATATGCTTCGGATGGCGAGGAGCAACCCGTGCTGGAGTCCATGCGGGACTATCTCATTGGCACCATACAGAAGACCTTCGAAGTGGGCCTGGACCAGTCCGAGAAGCTCTACCAAGAGCTGTTGCAGTGCACAAGGAACAAGAATCTGGTAAGTCCTTCCCCATGTACCTAGTTACAAGCCCCTGGGGGGACTTTCTTGAAATTATTAATAGAAGTGTGAGCCACAAGTTGAATTTACATAATTAATTGCTATGTAAGACAAGGCGAGAGAGAGGGTGTAATTAAATTATTAGGGAATTTAATCAAGGGGCTGCAAGGGTTAAGCCTCATCTTCCTGTTGCTCTTTTCACAAGGGATATTCATTATCCTTAAAGAATTCAAGGATGGTAGATTTAATATATTTTATAAAACATTTAAAATTACATTTTTATGCTCCTTTATCTCACCCCCTAAATTTATTATTAATTTTCCAAAACCCCAAGCATAGTTCACAGGTGGAATTTAACCCACATTTATTTATAGGTTAAAGCCATCAATTAAAATCCCATAACCCTGCGGGGGCAGGAGGGCCGCTTTGCCCAATTAAGTTCCTAAGTTCCCGCCGGAAGATTGCAGGAGATTCAAATTAACCCACTGCCTGGTGTGAGGCTAACTTTTCAATCACTTGAGACTTTTACGCGAAGCGATTTAAATTTTTAATTAATGCTCGTAGGACTCGTTGCAAATAATTAGGCTACAAAATTCAATTGAACGTGTAATGAATTTTAAATCACCGTCAGGCTGCCACCAAATTCTGGCATTTCGTCAATTCCGCCGCAGCGGTTATTAAGATTTTAATTGGTTTTTGAATGAGCACGGGATCTAGGAGTAGCAAGTCCTTGTCCTTGCCAGGGGCTCTCGTTGTTCCGGTTTCTCTTTTTTTGGGGAGTGGTGGCTAGGCAAACAACATTAAGAGATACTTTGCGTTCGTACGTATTTTTTATGTATTTTTTTTCGTACAATTTCTCCGGCCAGATTACCGTCTTTCGCATACAGGAAAAGCCCGAGGGCGAGGCACAGGAGCTGGATCAGACCATCCTGACGGCCCTCTTCAAGTCACAGCATCTGAGTCCGCCGGAGCAATTGAGCCTGGCCCTGACGTGGAATCGCGTGGACATAGCGCGCAGCGAGATATTCGTCTATGGCCAGGAGTGGCCCAACGGTGAGGAGGAGTCCCTTGCTTTGTCCCCCCCATTTGCATTTTGTATAAATTCTATACCACTTAAAAAGGCGCCCTCGACGAGGCCATGATGCAGGCCCTGGAACACGATAGAATCGATTTCGTCAAATTACTCCTGGAGAATGGCGTTTCGATGAAGAAATTTTTAACAATACCGCGCCTCGAGGAGCTCTACAATACCAAGCACGGGCCGGCCAATACCTTGGGGTGAGTTGTGCTAGCCACGGACACTGGCCTATGCAAATTTCAATACCAATAACAATGTCCTTGTTGTTCGCCCCGCAGCTATATCCTGCGCGATGTCCGACCGCACATACCCAAGGGCTACATTTACACGCTCCACGACATCGGGCTGGTGATCAATAAACTGATGGGCGGTGCATATCGGTGAGTAATGTTGATTCTTTCAGTTGTTACCTAAACAGTTTGTTGCTCTACAAATTTACGAAACTCGCTGGGGAAATCTTTAAGCAATAAGTTTAAAAGGAGTCTGTTTAAAGCTGCTTTAAGTGGCTGAGGAAACTGGTTATTTTAGGTTACTTTGTAGGTTTAATAATATTTTTAAAGCCACAATTATTTAATGTTTATGCTTATGTTAAGTTTCTAAAAATTTTCTTTTTAAAATAAATTTTTCCTTGACTTGTTTAGGCTCTGAAAAGTCTTAGTTGTGTTCTCTGAAAATAGTAAAAATACAGAATACTCCTGGGCTAGTTAAGTTATTCCTCCTTCTCCTTGAATTTTCTATAAATGCCCCTAAATTTAAATTAATTTATATTAAACTTTAATACAAAGCCTAAAAATTGAGCTATAAATGTGGTCAATTCCCCTTCATCTCCCAAAGAAAACCCACAAAAAAAGTGATCAAATTTAATAATACGTTTAAAACCGCGAAAAGAACACCTCGCCACCCGAAAACTTTTTGGTTATATTTTCGGGCAAGGGTTTGACCCAATGGACCCAAGTAAAGTCATCCCTTAACGTGTTGCGGATTAAACTTGATGTTTTGAAAATTTGTTCATGAAAATGTAATAAGTTTTCACATCAAGCTAACAGCCAGGGCTCCGCTCCGCCGGCAGGCCGAGGCAATGGGTTTGCTCCGCTTTGTCATGTTGATGCTGCGCACAGCCACAGTGGCGAAGGGCGAAAGTCAAAGGAGCAGGCAGGATGCCAGCGACGACGAAGGACCCCCTTAATTATGCAGCATTAATATTTTGCCAGCCAGGCGAAACGCGCAGTTTGGCCTGCTTAAATTTAGTTAACGCGGTGGCTACGGCCACCACAATGCCGTTTAATATCGCTCATAAGTTGGGTCAGAATAAAAAAGAGGAGAAGACCCGGAGCAAATTGTTTGTGGTTTCAATATAAACACGTTGGTTACAACGAGCAACAAACCGCCCACTGGAATCACTCAATTTAATTAAAAGTCATGCACAAAATGTGGCCTTAACCAGGCTGAAATAGGGAAATCTTTGAAACTCATTCGGTTAGTCGATGGTAAATTTAATTAAAATATTGAACAAGCTGCAATAGTGTGTGTGGCGTAAATCAATCGGAAACAGAGTAAGGCATTGCTCAAATCGGACACAAAGGTTTCAATCAAGACACCTGATCTTGACAGGTGGGCTTTAATTGGGCGAATCAAGCACTTCCAGCTGTGCAAATGTAACGCAATAAATTTTAAATATTTAACAGACACTGAGACACAGCTTTAAAATCAATATTTTTTCTATATTTTAATTTTTGATATATTAAACTGTACGATATCTTTTCCCATACATGATTTCAGCCTTATCCTTCCAATATACATACATACATCTCTTTCTATAAGTTCTCTTCTTACAGCAAGTAGAAAATAATGAAATAAATCCATCAAAAGGCCAAGTTAATTGTCCAATTATTTCAATTTGTTAAATAAACTTCAAGTTCTGGCGGATAAACTTTAATTCCGACTATTTAACGAGTCTGAAACTGTTTCGTGGTTCACTGTAAAATGTTTGCAGACCAAAAAAAAAAAAAAAATCAATCAGCAAAAGGATAAAGTTTTTGCCAAAATAAAATCCAATTGATTTGCAATCAGTTTAGGCCAGCAATTGTTGCTGTCTCCTTAAAGGCCATTTGATTTCAATGAAGCCATTTGTGTATCAATTCTTGAACCCTTAACTTTTAGCTTTTTCCCTTTTATACGAATGAATGGAGTGCACTCGTAAAAATATTTTTCTATACTTAAGGAAAATCACCCTAAAACTAAGAAAACTTGTCTACAATTATGAAATATCTGATTCGCTTTCTGGTAAAACTTACTATATGTGCTTTTACATTTTTACTATAACACAAGTTACTTATCCTGAAAATAACTAAGTTTTTTCTTAAATCAAGAAAAATAAATGAGTGTAAGCAAACAAATTTGACACTCACTACGCTTCCTTTGTAGTTTTCCTAGTCTCATCCCTTCGTGATTTCTGACCTTTGTGCCTTTAATCAAAAGGACGAAACCTGCCTGAGCCTGCAAGTTATCTGACAAATGGCCATCTAAATGGCCTTCGAGACTATCTAGGCAATGAGCCGGCGTCACAAGCGATGTGTTTATATTAAATTAGGGTTTACGGGCTACGGACTTCGACTCCAACTCCGACTCGAATCCCGGTCCTTGGCCTTTTCTCGGTCGACTGGCTGGGCTTGGCTTTTTGGCTGCTCCACAGCCTGTTTTCCTTCCATGTCTAGACTATAGACATTTAAATGTCAGGAGCAGCAACCGTGTGGCAGGCGTAACTTTGGCGTAATTAAAAGCGTTAAAGTTTCGTGATTTGATTACCATAAAATTGGAATGTCGCTTGCCTGTTGCTGTTGCCTCGGGTTCATGGGGGCAACTCAATTGATTTGCCTTCTTATTTGTCATAAATAATTTATGGACGTTTGTGTTGATGTGCTGAATTTAATTGTGCGCTCGTAAAGCGAACGTCAGGTGCTCCTTGAGAAGCCTAAAAACCCAAAACAAAATTACATTTACATTTAGCGAAGGGAAATCTCTTAAGCCGCGAGGAGAACAAACAATGTGGGCGAAGGACTAAAAAATGAAAGTGAAATGGAAACATTTCATTACTATTCAAGTCCCGGCTACTGCAGCGGATGTCCATCAGAGAGAGTCGTTGGGTATTTTTCACACAAAGGCAGATACAATGCGAAATTACTGAAGCGTCCAAGCACAACCCAATTCCGAAAACCCCACTCAAACTGGATGCCTCTTCCTCCGCAGATCCTATTACACGCGCCGCAAATTTCGGCCCATCTACGCCAAGGTTATGAACAGCTATGCCAACGCCTGCCGCAAGTCCTCAACCTACCAGTACCAGCGCTATGCCGGAGCCAATTCCCTTAGTCTGGTCACCGGCCTGTTGCCCTTCACCTCCGAAATGGCCCTCTTCGAGTTCCCCTTCAATGAGCTGCTGGTAAGTGATTTTTTCGGGTGCTGCAGCTAGAGATTCCGATAAGGACTACCCCTCATTTGCATCAACAGATCTGGGCTGTGCTGACCAAGCGCCAGCAGATGGCCTTGCTGATGTGGACGCATGGCGAGGAGGCGCTGGCCAAGTCGCTGGTTTCCTGCAAGTTGTACAAGGCCATGGCCCATGAGGCGGCCGAGGATGACCTGGACACGGAGATCTATGAGGAGTTGCGTTCCTATGCCAAGGAGTTTGAGAGCAAAGGTGAGTGAATTAGCTTTAAATAATTAATATAATGTTTAATTAATATATTTAATTTGTAAGGCAACAAGTTGCTGGACTTTAGCTACCGCCAGGATGCTGAGAAGGCCCAGCGTTTGCTTACCTGCGAGCTGCACTCCTGGTCCAACCAGAGTTGCCTCTCCCTGGCGGTGGCAGCCAATCATCGCGCTTTGCTGGCCCATCCCTGCAGTCAAGTGATCCTGGCGGATCTCTGGATGGGAGGTCTCCGAACCCGCAAGAATACCAACTTTAAGGTGGGTTAGGCCACAGTCAGACTTAATTTTATATATTTTAAACATAATTTTCCAATGTTCTAGGTCATCTTGGGCTTGGCGATGCCCTTGTACATCCGTCAGCTGGATTTTAAAACAAAAGAAGAACTCCAGCAGATGCCGCAGACCGAGGAGGAGCATCTGGAGAATCAGAATCTGGACAACGATGACTCGGATCGCTCGCAGCCGGATGCCGAGGTATCTAAGTAGCTCAGTTGCAACCGCCAGTGTTCTTTTTGTTCATTTCCTACTAACAAATCTTTAAACATTTAATTTGGTTTCGTTGTCTCTGTATGTGCCAGTCCCTAACCTAAGTGTTTTGGTTTAAATTTAATATATAATTTCCCTACTAATCTCTGCTATATATATATATATTCATCAAACCTAACCAAACGCTGTCGAAATCCAACTCTGTCTGTTTATAGAGCGCCCTTTTAAAGGCCAAAAGATCCATTTCCTTGAGATATAGGATGGGCGCGGGTGCTAATAATCGCGACAAGGTAGTAACAACCAAACAGATCAACTTCCCGACTTTCTGTTTACTTTGCTGTTGCCAGTCGTCTATATCTATAACTATATATCTAGCATACAAAAAACCACACACCTATATGTTCTCTGCTCTGTCTCTCTGTCTCTATATCTCTTTCTAACTGTCTGGTTGCCAGATCTTGTGACCTTATACTATATATATGTGTACTTATACTTGTTCTATGTTCTATGCTAACGACAACCGATTCAAGTCTCGTCACACATTTATTTTTTGGTTGGTAAATACTTGTAATTGTGCTTTGGTCTGTAATGTTGTTTTTGCTAGTCTTTATGGGGTCTACTATAACTGAAATACAGGGGTTCTTCAAACTTTTCTACACCCTCAAAACTTAAGGGAACCTTCAACTTTCAGGCCTTTTTCTGCTCCATTTATTTTGTTGTTTAAAGTACATAAATTAACTATCATGCGGGCTCTCCCCTAAGGGCTTTCTTTTAAAGGGTTTTTTGTGTTTATTGATTTTTTTTTGTGGTCAATTATATATATTATTTTTAGCAGAGAGCCTTTGGTCTACTTCAAAGTCATTAACACTCGCCCAAAACTAACTATTCTTTGACTATATATTTCCCTCAAGTGCAAGCTAATGCCAACTGAACAGCTAAACAGTTCGCCCTCCTTTAAGAGTGTCTCGAATTCAACAGATGTAAGTGAGCCAAGCGACGACCACTCGTTAAATTTGATTAGCTTTTTGCCTTTAGTGCTGCCCTTCCATTAAATTTTAAAGTCTCCCCACCGCTCCTCATCATCCGCTTGCCTTGAATTAAGTGCGAATTTCCATTAGCTGTGCGAGCTGATTCAAAGTTCAATTAAGTAATAATCTCGGCACCACAAGCAATCCACTCAAAACCACCCATTCTAGCCCGAAGAGCGAACCACATCAAATGCCACAATGTCTGGCGGGAAGAGAGCTCTGCACTTGTGCAAATATTATTTTTCAGTTACACGAGCAACCCCTCATCCTTGGAGGGGTTTCAAATCCCTTAATCGTTGAATCAAATTAAAGTCTATTAAGGGTCGTCCTCATTCTTAGTCCTTAACAGTAGTTTGCTTCACACAAACACATACTTAGCCCTAAGACATATCCTTGTATATATCTGTGGAATGTAAATCAGAGTTATTGGCATATATATTTTCAAATCTCTTCCACTTCAAAACACACACTTTTCATCGTTTGGAAATCTGTACCTAAACACACACCACACATATTCTACATTTTAAATCTCAAACTCAACTCAAGTATTTTGTCCAAAGATCACCGCCAAAATAGATTAGAAAGTAAACTAAAGCCTGAATAATTTTCCATCTGATAAATGCGAACAAATGTGCGTGAACCGTTGCAGGCTCTGTTGGCGGATACTTACTCAGTGCGCGATACAAAAGTACACGAAAATGGCAAAGTGAGTAATTCCACCGAAAAAATATCTAAAAGAAACACAAAACATCAACAAACTAGATACACATACAGCCTTTCATATACATACTCCTATTATTATAATTATTTTTCATCAAAACCTTTGACTCAGAATGCGAATACGACTGCAATTTGAAGACTCAAACATTATATATACTTGGCATTCTGTAAAATCCAACTGACAGCACAGAAAAGAACCAACGAAATGCCGTTGTTACCCCAGAATTATTATTTTTTATATTGATTATTGTAGAACGTTTTGTAGGAAAAAAAACACAAATGAGATTAAAAGGCAATATATAAATAAGATGCGTAGCGCCAGCTCGAATTCCGATGCTAGAATTTAAACTCTCTGGCCATTATGCATCTTATTAATTACATTGCCTTTGTAAAAAACCCTATGATCCACAGCACACTTAAAAAATACTCGCATATATAGCTTTAGAAACCCTACCCCTCACACTCACACACCGTTCTAATGTCCCCAAGTACTTGTATCGTATCAATTTACAGGTTAATCTCACTGCTGGAGCGGATGAACAGCCCTCCAAAGTTAGTTGAACCCCGCATATAATTTTTTTACT
The DNA here is from genome assembly GCA_018904815.1 of Drosophila ogumai. Taxonomy (NCBI): domain Eukaryota; kingdom Metazoa; phylum Arthropoda; class Insecta; order Diptera; family Drosophilidae; genus Drosophila; species Drosophila ogumai. Next base: position 27,484 of record JAEIIJ010011819.1, on the reverse strand, counting down.
CTATCCCTCAAGATTTTTTCTCCAAGTATCAATTTTCATTTCAATGGCATTTCTGTAGCTGGCTTTAGTAGTAATGATGATTGCTCTCCACTTTATATTCCTCTTGGAATGTGCATTTTTCGTAGCTTAACTATAGCTTAGCGAAATGTTCGATTTCATCTCCAGTGCACCTTTCCCCATCGATTTTTATCTCAGTAGAAAATATTTAAGAGCAGCACTTTTTTGCGAATCCACACCGCCAAGACGAGGATATTTTGTTTTGCATAATGCTTCCAATTAATTAACTTGTTCTGCATGCTGTGTTGGTGCGTTTTTAAAGTAGTAACAAATTGAGCCTTAAACACCAGCCACACAAATTAATTTGAAAGCAAGCGACAAGCCAAATCACATTTGACACCCGGACTCAACGGGGCGTATACGCAATTCCCCAATGTACAGTACAATATGTATCCTCCAATCCTCCACATGGCTCTCTTTGAATGTTCACTGCACATTGATGATTTAATTAAGGCCAAAAAAGTATCGAACGCTTCTCTCTCCCCGCATCCCTGCTCCTATACAGAGTCCCATACAGAGTCCCCACTAACCCGTGTGTGCGTCTCTCTCCCCAGGTCTCGCTCACCGACTCGGATCCCGCCCAGTTCCGGGAGTTCTTCAATCTCTCCGAGTACAACGAGGTGAAGCAGCACCAGCCGCTGCGCCTGAAGAAGAAGTTCTACGAGTTTTATACGGCGCCCATTACCAAATTCTGGGCCGATTCGGTAAGTGGCGGAAATTACTATACAGTTAACGTTACGGGGGTCGGGGGTAGTGTGCTTAATATCCTGCTGGGGCACTGAGAGAAAAAAAAGGGGGTGTTATAAAATAGTAACTATTATTTTATAAAGGTAAAATGAAATGAGCTTTAAATGCTTCATTACATTGAAGGGGAGTTGATCTTATATTTTTAAATATTTCTTAATATAATTTAAAGACTAATTTTGTTGAGAAAATTTTCTCCCAGTGCCCCTGACAGCTTGTCATAGATTGTGCAAGGTTTTTAATTATTTTTGCGGTATTTGCCCTTAACCCAAAACCCGCTTTTCCACCATCTCCTCGCCCTGCAGATTGCCTATATGTTCTTCCTGATAATGTTCTCCTTTACGGTGCTGGTGAAGATGGAGACGATGCCGCGGTGGCAGGAATGGTACTCGATTGCGTACATCACCACGCTGGGCTTCGAGAAGGTGCGCGAAATCATATCCTCCGAACCGGTGGCCATTACGTAAGTAGACCCACATCCATCGCTTTATCCATTGGTGTTTAATTGCATCTGGCGATGAGTGCAAATGAAGCGGGTGGGGGGAGGGATTTAACAGATGTGCGCATTTCGATTACTTTTTTTTTTGTGTCTTCAATATGTGCTGCCTGCCTTTCGCTCACGCTTGAATTAACGCACCTTCGATGGGCTCTTTCTTTCTATCTCCCTTTCTCTGCAGGCATAAATTCTCGGTGTGGGCGTGGAATATGTGGAATCCCTGCGATGGCGCCGCCATAATACTCTTTCTCATCGGTCTGGCCTTTCGGTTTCGAGGTAGCACCATGGACATTGGCAGGGTTATCTACTGTGTGGATAGTATATACTGGTATCTGAGAATCCTAAACATCCTGGGAGTCAACAAGTATCTGGGTGAGTTTTCAAGAGTCACAGGATTCCTGCTGAAGTTACCTAGAAATTTGTCTGAAATCCTGGAACTCTCTCCACTTTCCTGCAGTGCATTTAATTCTGTTTAATCCATTGCAGGTCCTCTGGTCACCATGATGGGAAAAATGGTCAAGAACATGATTTACTTTGTGGTCCTGCTGGCCGTCGTCCTCATGAGCTTTGGGGTCAGCCGACAGGCCATTCTTTATCCCGACAAGCAGCCCACCTGGGGCCTGATCAAGGAGGTAAGCTTCCGCCACAATTCAATCCTTTACTCGTGTCAGACTTCCTGTAAATAAACAGAAACTAATCTTAGTGTTTGTGTGTGCGAATGTCAGTCTCATTAACACACACACACACCCCCCACTGGAGCGAGTGTGTGAAATTTCTATTGCAGCTTATAAATACAAAAATAATAATTACGATGCGGAGTACATACATTTACTTAATAATAAATAGCAAGCAAAGCTAGTTTTTGGCCTGCGTTCCTCAGTAGTGATGCCAATGCAAATGCAAAACAAACATTTTTACGTACGAGTAGAAGTCCCCATTTTCCAATTTCTTAAATTAAGTAGTTGAAATAATTAGAATTTACAACTAACAAGAAAGAACCAAAGAAACTGATTCAAAAAATGCCGCTTAAATTGACTCTGTCTCGTATTTGTACTCTTCTTTCTTTCTTTCTGTCATAAACTTACATCTCGAACATCCTCGAAATCTTTCACTTTTTCACCCCTCACTTTCACACCTATCACCTGCCACCTGCCACCGCCACCCTTGCATATGAAAAACGCTTTATTAAATGTTTTCCAAACGAAAAAAAAACAAAAAACCCTGCTAAATGCCAGGTTATTGCCGGCTCAATAGTGGCCCCCGGATTTCTGGGAGCTCTGGGCCACAATACTCGTTCGCACAATGCCCGTTCCGGCTACCATCGTGGCTATCATGCCATGAACGCGGCTCCAGTGACCACCACCACAGCGGCCAGCACTACCACTACCACTACCAGTACCAGTACCATGGCCAGTACCAGCTCCGGCTCCAGCTCGACGGCTCCAGGAACACCCACGGCAGCCACATACAATGAGCACTTGAATCTGAGCAGCGGGAATTTGACAAACGTAACGCAACTTGTGATCGATCGACTTACTTGGTTTGCTATTTAGAGAGCCGACTGTAGAATGCTCTAGCTGCGTCTACCCTATGAAAAACAAAAAGAAAAACTAAAAAAAAAAAATAGTATCTACCCAAAAAACTTTTAATAACAAGATGGATAATGGCCACAAATTTTAAGCAATTTTTTTAGAAGCTTTAAAAAAGTTTAGGAAATATAATATGTTTATGTGCTCATAGATCTAGAACTCTTGAAAATACAAGAGATTGCAAGAGAGTGGCATCTGTAGCTCTCTCTTCCTCTTATTAAAGAGATCCTGGAGACAGCTCTTCAAGTTAATATATCCTTTGGCGTTACTCATCTTGTTATTATAAGATCTTTGCTCTACCTGTGTGCTGCATAATTCGTGTGGTCTATAGTCGTTGTTGTTGTGTCTTGATGGAGATCGGTGTGCCAAGTATTCAGTTTTATACTTCTACCCCTCTCTTCCCTTAAATATCTTCAAACTTCTGACTATATCCCTGATTTCTTTCTCTATATATAAATATATATCCCCCTTTCTACTGTCTCTTGCCCCGCATTTCGCTTGCGCCAGTTTTCCTTTTCGTTTTCCCCTCCGCTCTTGCAATGAAAACTAAAGTGTCCGTAGTTGGAAAATCCATTACTTAGGATGGATTTTAAACCCCAGTAAAGTCCAGTTGAATTTGCAAGGGTAAGCCTTAGCTTCGGCCCGCCGAAACTCAACTCTCTCCCCCCCTGCTCCAAAGCTCAATTATTTTCAATCGTTCGTAGTTCTCTCTGCATGCTGTGTACTTAGTCCAGCTCCTAAGGTAAATGTGTGTACTCTGTTTTCGCTTATCAATATTTATATCCAGTTCCCCCTTTCACCCCCTTTCACTATTTATTTAAGTCCTAATAGTTTTGCCGCATTTTCTAGTTCAGTTTTTGGCATGCATAAATATTTAAGCTGCCTGCAGCTGTTTGAAATACAATTTAATCCGTAATATTTAGCCCAAGATAACTCGGCAATAAATCTGCATTTTAACACGCATATATTAAATTGATGTTTGTTTAATATATAAATAACGATAGCCTTAAGGCAAACGTATTTAGTGATTTTAATCAGAGGGTGTCCCTGATATTGTTTGTGATCCAGCTGTGATATGCAAATCAGACGGGAGAGACTCCTTTGGGCCTTGAAATATGTGTAAATAAATAGCATGCTGCTTCCAATATCCAAGGAAAATGTGCTGCTTAATTAGAAAACAAAATGTATAGCGTACACGCTGAGAAAAAAAAAGGTTAATTAGGAATGAAATATTTGTATATGTTAGAAAGGTCATACAAACTTTAAAGCAAATATATATGATGATAAAATATGAATATAAACTTAATGTATGTTAAATAAATATAAACAATTATTACAACTATTTTCCAAATAAATTAGAATGATTTTTTAATAAAATATCTATTTTTCTAATATTGTAAACCATCTTTAATCAAAATAAAGTCTCTATTCTTTTACTTAGGGAAACATAAAGTCCCTTTAAATATTTTCAAAGTTAACAAATACTTTTAAACAAAGACTTTTCATTCCTAATTCCTTTTCTCTTAGTGAACACACACCTACTATACTAACACCAACACCCACCACCCACACGACACCTACCAGGTGATGGCTAAAAATAACCAAACTGTGTTTCAATGTGTAAAAACTTGCATTAATGTTGGGCGACGGTCGCAAATTGAATTACGCCCGGCCATTTCTTGTTCCAATGGCCGATGCCTGCCTGTTCCCCCCTGTACCCATCCCCCGTTCCACGTCCTTGTCCCCCGGTGCCGGCAGCAGATGAACCCGCTTTTAATGGTGATTTTAATTTATCGTTGTCCAGGTCACCTTCCAGCCCTACTTCATGCTGTACGGCGAGGTGTTCGCCGGCGATATCGACCCTCCCTGCGGCGAGGATCCCAGCCAGCCGGGCTGCGTCACTGGTGAGTTTTGGGTCTTGTGAAAAAAATAAATACAAAAAATTGACTATGGCAAACTAATTGGATTACAGGCCATTGGGTAACGCCGATAACGATGTCCATGTATCTGTTGATTGCCAATATTCTGCTGATAAATCTCCTCATCGCCGTGTTCAACAATATCTTCAACGAGGTCAATTCGGTGTCCCATCAGGTGAGTGCGATCAAAGAATGGGGGTGCTTTTTAATAAAAAGAAGGTGGAAATAAGGTGGAATTTATAGCTGAACTCATAAGGGATTATTAGCTTTCAAATCAAGTCAAGTTTAGGTGGGATTATTTTATGTTTAAAGCCAAACTAGAGGGTGATTTTTTCATTTTATTATTTTTTTAAATTATTTTTATTTGTATTTTATTATTTATTTTGTCTGCTGAAGTAATTGACTTTCAATTTCATTTAAAATTTATCCAAGACTAAGTTTTCTTATGACTTTTCTTTGCCACCCCCTAGGTTTGGATGTTCCAGCGTTTCACAGTCGTTATGGAGTACCAACAGAAGCCCGTCCTGCCGCCGCCATTCATTGCGCTATGCCACTTCTACTCGCTGCTCAAGTACTGTGTGAGAAAGGCGAAAGGTGAGCCCGGGATGAGCAAGTTTAGCTTTGTTCCCTGTGAGTCTATCGTAACCGTGCGCCTCGTGCGAGCCGTGCAGCAATAATGTACAAATATCTAACTTTTCTCCCCGCGTGCCTGCCTCACCTAACAACAACAACAAAAACAACAACTGTGCTATGTGTCTCTGTAACTAACTGTAACTGTAACTAACTGCATTACGTATACGCCACCTGCTCTGAAAATAATGATTTTACCAATAACAACACCTTCGCTTGCAAACGCTTTGCGTTGTTGTTGTTATTGGCATCCTTGGTTGTTTAATTCTTCTGATAAATTGTAACACATGTCTACCCCTCGATCGACATTCTGCAGGATTGGAGGTGCAGCGGGACAACGGTCTCAAGCTGTTCCTCGAGAAGGACGACCTGGAGCGGTTGTATGACTTTGAGGAGGAGTGCGTCGAGGGCTTCTTCCACGAACAGGAAATCATCCTCAATCAGTCGACGGACGAAAGGGTAAAGAACACTACCGAGCGGGTGGAGACAATGTCGCAGAAAATCGAGGACATCAATCAGAAGGAGAACATACAAACGGCCACCGTTCAGGTGAGTAGGTTTCTCCACCCCCCTAGCATTTTCCTCTTTGACATTCCCAATTCCATGTTTGCGTTTTTATGCAAATTTCGCCTGTGTGTGAGAGTGTGTGTGTGATTCGTGTTTACCAAACTGACATGGGTTCTGACAGCACGTCTTCGCATTTGAATTGAAAATTTAACACGTCCGAATGGCCATAGATACCAGAATGCAGCCGGCGCAGTTCTTTTTTTTATGCAACTTTTAAGCTCTGAGAAATGTTTTTTTCTTTGAACACGAAACGAAAAAGGTGTTTTTTAAGGAAAATTTGAAATATTTTATAGCTGATAATACTTAAAATTTAAGACATTTTAAGCTACTTTTAGAGGGAGTTTCTTTTGTACTAAATATTCCTCTCAATCCCTGAGTAAAATCCAAGAGAAGATATACTTTTCCTGCTAAAAATGAGCATAAGCTTAACCTTTAATTTTAATTTAATTAAATACAATTCCATTCCGTTTCAAGAAACACAAATTAAGCTTTAAATAAATCATAAAAACGTATTTCTTTAATTAAATTGAATTCCATTACTTTTAAAAACTTTAAACTGTCTTCAAATACATAAAAAAAATAAAACAAGCTTTAGCTAAATCTTTAAAACCTATTTCTTTAATTAAATTAAATGTTATTCCCTTCAAAACCTTAACCCAATTCTTTCCCCTCCCCTTTGACAGAACATTGAGTTCCGGCTGCGCAAGATGGAGGAATCCTCCGAGCAGATACTCTCCCACCTGGCCGTCATACATCGCTTCATGTCCACGCACATTGCCGGCACGGATGACCTGCGGGGCTCAACGATAAACATTCCGTCGGAGATGCACCGCATGCGTACCATCTCGATATCGGACACAGAGGGCGGTGGCAATGGCAGTGGCGGTGCCGGAGGAGGAGGTGGAGGAGGAAGTGGTAGTGGCGGTGGAGGAGCCATTGTGCCGCTAGCTCTGGGCGCCGGACTGAATTTAAATTCGCTGCAGGTGCGTTTGAAATACATATCGCTGCAGCACCAAGTGCACAGTGAGAGAAAATATTTGGAACTTGACGTACTAAGACCCAAATCCGAATCTTGAAAAATGACAATTAGAACTTAAAGATATTTTATTTACATTTTGTGTTGTTTAGAAAAATGTTTAGACAATTTGTTCACCTTATTATTTATTATTTTTAAACTAGACAAATGGGGTTTTAAATGAAAAATTTAGATAAAATTGGTAAAGACAGTCCGCGACAGACTTTAGTGATATTTTTAAATGTTTTATTGTTTCAATTGTTATTTTAAAGTTGATGTTTAATAAATTAAATCAATCACAACCTTTGTTTTTCTGTGCACACCGACACACACACTCAAATATTGATGGCCACTTTGTCCAGGTGACCACACGCCGTCGATTCAATCGCTCGCTGACCGAGGTCCGGCCGGACGCGTACATCTTCGACGAGGGCACCCACTTTGAGGTGGTCCCACTGCCAGAGGAACCGGACGAGGTGGTCAAGTCCCGCGAGGCTCTCAACGAGCAGGTGGTGCGCAAGGCTTCAATGCAATCGGAGGCGGACTCGGACATATATTTGCCGCTCTCGCAGCGTCCTTCCACCTGTGAGACTGTGAAGAGGACGCCTTATGTGACCGTGCGCCAGGATACCGGGGCCAGCACGGAGAGCAAGGACACCCTGACGCCAATGGGCAATGATGATGATCAGACGCTGGTCGGTGGCGATAATTCGGATGATGCGGCGCCGGATATTAATTTTGAGGGTAATTTTTCAAGAGCTATTTATGTGGTGTGTCCTTAAGATCAAATCCCTATAAAAATATCTTGTAATTACTTTGCAGCTGCCCGTCATCGGGCCTTGAGACAACGCACTGTCTCGCTGTGTCGCCGCAACTCGGAGACCTACTCCCTCACCGGAGCTGACTTTAATCGGTCGCACATCAGCCTCAACCAGCTGGCCTCACTCTCCCGCCGCCAGATGAGCCTGACGCAGTCGGAGCCAGACAGCGACAAGGATATGCCGGCAGCCGCTTCCTCCGCTCATCCGGGTGAGTAGCCTTCAACTTCCAACTGCCGATATTCGCGCTCTAAATTCAGGCTACTAAACCCGTCATGCCAACCCACCTAACACCAAAAACTACTGCCCATACCCAAAGAACCAGTCCAGCAAACCGATTTGGCCAAAAAGCACTACCATTAACCATTAACCATTAACCACTGACCATAACCGAGTGTCCACATCTCTCTCTCTCTCTCTTCTCTGAAACCTAACCGAACTCTAGGTAAATCAGTATTGCATGCGAAACCCTCCAGAAATATCTTGCTGAAACTGCACAGCGAGTACACCTCGATCACGGACGAGCTGGAGAGCGTCTGCCACATGATAGCATCGCCCACGGTCTCCCTGCAGAGCAACAAAGGTAAGCCCCCAAGGAGCACAGGGAGCACGAGCGAATCCGAGACCCCAAATCCGTGAGCCAAGTGTAAATAAAACTAACCGGGTGAACCCGTATCATTGCCTTGCTTCCGCCGCTGTGCCGTTGTTGTTGTCGCCTCCTCCTGCCAGCAAAGATTCCACCAGCCTCCAAGCAGCATTCCTGCTTTGTCCCGCAACCCTACTCATCTTTTATAATTTTCCATTGACTTCGACAGCTTCACTGGACCGGCCCAAGACGGAGATGTCGCGGGCGGAGGCCGCTGCCCTGCTGGAGAAGAAGCATTTGAAGGAGTGCGAGGAGAACGACTACAAGATACTGGAGGGTTTGATTGAGGCACGCGGCTCCATTGATGCCAGCGCCCAGCCCTTTGAGGTGAGCAGGAAGCTTTATCCCTTTTCTGCTTTGTCAGCGAAAAGTTATCTTTGGGTTAAAATGTGTCAATTAAGGGATTAGCAGGATAGACCTTTTTATCATCTAAAAATAGCCAGGCTGACGGGCAGCAAAGGAGGATCCCCCTCCATCATACTAAATATATATACCCCTCCACAGATCGGCGTTTCCATAGACTACAGCCATCGCTATCCGCTGCGACGCGAGACTGCCGTTGAGCTGTCACCTTCGAAGCCCTCGGTCGAGGGCGACCTGATGGGCGGGGCCACCGGAGGTGCCGCCAGCGGCGGTGGCGGTGATAGTAGCGACACCAGCGGAGCTGGTAGCTGCGGTGCCATGGTCGTCGTCTCGAGTGGCTTTCAGCTAAAGAACGAGCGTCCCTGGCAGCGCAATTCATCCATGGAGCAGCAGACCTATCCCTCTCCCCTAGTACCCACGCGGGCCACCAGCGATTTCCTGAATCCCCCGTACGAGGGCAGCGGGCGGCTCTTCAAGAAGTCTAGCGAGAGTTTGCAGAAGAACTCCAGCACGGAGACGGACTACTCGGCGCATCCGTATCGCTTCATCAAGCAGAGCTCCAACGAGACAAACACCTCGCTGACGGGCTCCTACAACGTGGACACACCCTCGCTGACCGCAGAGCCCTCGCTGGATGCCGGCGACTCGCATTCGGCGACGGGGATAAGCATTAGCGTTGGCGCCGCTGGCGGCGCTGCCACGGCGCGTTACCAGCCCATCCGCACGGCCTCTGTGGGCGCCGCCGATGGCAGGCGGTTGCGGGACGAGAGCTCCAGCTCCCTGGATCTCAGCTCAGGTGGAACCACTGGGCCAGTGACGATGCAGGCAGCGCCGGCACCGCCATCGCGTCCAATGCTGCTAAAGAAACAGTTTAGCGTGGACCAGGGCAAGCCGTCTCAGCAGGCGGAGGCCACAGCCACTGCCACGGGCATGGCTACAGCTTCGGCTCAGACGCCGGAGCCTGCTCAGGTTGGGGCCAAACTGATTTCCACGCTTAAGCCGCAGCCCTTTGCGAGCAAGCTGGGCATGAATGTGCTCAAGGAGAGCAGCTCCAGCACGGAGGAGTCGGGCTGTTCTTCGGCCAAGAGCAGCAACCCGGCCCTGTCCATACCTCAGATCAGTACGCATCTGGTGCAGGACGAGATAGCCAAGCTGTCGTCAAACATCAAGAGCAGCACCGAGTCGGAGAAGGATCCGTCGTTCAACGAGACAATGTGTTAGCAAAGCAGGAGGTTGCTCAAAGGGATAACTAGTCATAGTCTGGGCTGGGTGATAGCCTAGAGAGCTAGGAAATCAGATATCAGATATATATAGTATATAGTCGGGGGGATCGCATGTTACTTACTACGCGTTAATGATTTTTGACAATACATAGTTCACAAATTCTCTGTATTTTTATACAAGTATTTATTTAGAAAGCCAAGTCATTGTTGTTGTTATACACTCTACAGGAAGTCGGGCAAGGAATATCGGTTTTTCTTTATTTTTCTCTGTCAAGAACAGGAACTCTCCTTCTTCGAGAAAGCACCACCAAAGAATTACATATGGTAACGCCTAAGTTATAAAGAGATATATCGCCTACACGGTAAAGGGTACTCGGTACATTCTACTCGATTCTTGGAAGTTGATAGTAGGTACTCTGTACTCTGTACAAAAAAGCCACTCCTAGAATATAATCAATTCTCTTACACATATTGTTGCTGCAATTCTGCAACTTTCACCCAAAACATATCTCTGGAAGCAACCACTCTACTTTATCCAAGCCGAGAGATCATGAGCACGTACCACCTCAACGCAATTGGAAACTTATATCGCAGCAACTCTGTGTCGTCTCGTCTCAACTTAGATAGTCCGTTTTACTTGCTTATACTATTATACTATATACATATATGGGGGGGAAATCCCGAAATTCGTGTATTCTGTGTACCAGCAGCTGCCCTTTTGTCGGCGGCTCTAGTTAACTATTATTGTAAATAAATAGAATAAATGTTATAAATATATTATGGAAAAAAAGATTGCTAAGATTGCTAAAATTGTTCATGTTTGGCCAGTGTGTGCTAATACCTTTAATTAGTTTTAAAAATTTATGCGCAAGGATTAAGATTAACAATGCATTTTAATAAAACAAAACAAAAGATTTATGATTGTACTTATTTAATTAAAGAATTGTATGTTATTTTTTAATTGAAAATAAATTATTAAACTTTAAGTATTTAAAACGAAGTTAAGGGATTTTAATTATGGCACTTGGCATTTCGGAGGTTTAAAAAAGAAAACCCAAATGCTTTTGATAGTTTTTTAATACACAAAAATCGATTTAAAATCGATTAGTTTCATAGTTTTCTCATCAATTCCTAAAACCCCCTATAAAGAGTTTAATATCTTTTTAGATTTCTTTGGTTTTCATATAAAATGCACTTTATTAATTCCTGTTTTCAACAAAAATACACTTTGTTTATAAAGTTTTTATTCACTTCCCATCGTTTTTTTAATACTCTACTATAATACAAAAATAGTTCCTAAATACACAGGTATTGGACCTACAAAATTTACACATTAATAAAGTCTTTGCGTCGCCGTGTAAAGTAACAGCTAGGAAAACTATACAAACAACTTGGTTTTTATTACAATTAAAATTATTTTAGAGTGTTTTTAATAAATATTTACAACAAATGGCAATGGGACTTTCGCATCGATTACTTCTAGAAACTAGAAATTACAAGGCACTTATGTAACTTAGCGTAAATTACTAGAAAGTCAAACCGGCAAGAACATTCAATGCTTCATCGGTTCACAAGTTGCACGTAGTACTCCTATAAGGTAGATTTTTTTTGTTTTGTCGTTACTAACCTATCGTTTTTCGGTTTTTCGGTTTTTCAATGATAACACACTTGGTATAATCTGGTGACTCGAGCCATCCATTTAGAATGTGATGTGGGAGGGGGACTGGGTTACCACCTGTCCGGGAGTTAGTTATTCTCGTTGCTGTTGAGGTTCTCGGCCTCCGGTTCGACAGGATTCTGGTGCACCAGCCTGTCGAGCTCCTCTTTCTTGGTGCGTTGGAAGAAGCCCATCTGGGGAATAAACAAACACAGGTCAGATAAAACTCTAAATGTATATATTCTCCCCATTACAAACCTTATAAAGACAATAGCTCATCGCAGAGAGCAACAGCAGGCCACCGATGACGGACACCAAGATAATCCACCATATACTTCTCGCCTGCAAATGCTTGTATATCACATTGGGCTCGATCCTCCGGTTAATGGCAAACGACGTGGAGGTGGGATCGCCCTTCTTGCGCAGCTCCAGATCGGACAGGATCACAAAGTACTCCCAGGGATCCATAAGAATAGAGTTCACTTCGTTCAGATCCACATTGTAGTGCATGTTCAGGTTGATGGACTTCTCCGGCCTGAAATGGACCTTCATCTCGGCCCGGACACAGGTGGTCATCTGGGGATCCCGGCAGTGGAAGACAATGGTCCGGTTGACCGGCAACTTGTCCTTGAAGTCATCGCTCAACATATCATGAGCCTTGACATTCGAAATGCGAGCATATTGCTCCCGGTTGGCGGTCAAAGCTTTAAGATCCCTACGCTTTCGTGTCATCGAAGCAGTGGCCACCGAATCCCCATCGAGCACCTCCATGGTGTGATGGATGTGACCACTGGCGGATATGTCATAGCCCCCACCATTCTGCGTGATCACAGTCCTCTCCAGGCCACCGCTAACCGTGGTGGATACCTCTCGGGGATCCAGGATGAGCAGGGTATCGTTCTGGTCGTACAAATCCATGTTCACCAGCTGGGAATCGTAGGTGGCCTGTATCCTCAGGCTGCTCATGTTGATGATGGGTATAACAGCCGAGGAGCCGGCCACCTTGTAGGCAATGGGTATATGGAATGACAGCGTCAGCTCCTCAATCACACTAGGACCGTTGCTCTTGATCTCGTAGCTGTTGATGATTTCTGCCGAGTTGCTGTAGTGCTCCAGGTCAATCTGTCCATTGGTTTGGCCACTGAAAGGTTATGAAAATTTTAGCAAGTCTTTTAAGATTTTAATTATGTTTCCTGTCTTACCCGGTGGCATCGATCTCGGTAAACTCCTTGAGACCAATCACATTGACCTGCCTGTTGTCCATGGGATTCGCTTCCCGTCCCGTACTGAAGACCTCGGCGGTGATGATCAGTGAGAGCCCACTCAGCTGGCTCACATCGAAGCTGACGGTCACCGAGTCCCGGTCACCCTTGGCCAAGGGTCGTCCTCGGTTTAGATCGCACACCATGTAGGCCTCGGTGACCTTGCAGTTGCCGGGCACTTGGGCAAAGGGCAGACGGGAGGCGCTGGTCACGTTGAACTGGGGCAGGTAGGCAGTCTCTCCTACGTTGGTGATCTCGTAGTTCAGGCGAAGAGTGTCGGCGCTGCCCAGGGTGTAAGTGGAGCTAAAAAGAGGCAAGTGTTTAGACCAATAAAAATAAAATTTAATAGTGTTTTCAGCTTACCTCACATCCTTGCTCTTGAGCTGCAGATCGGCGTTGCAGACATCGTTGGCACAGCCTGTGCTGAAGATGATCTTATCCTGGTAGACCTTGGGCTCCGCTGGATCCACAGCAACGCAGGTGTCGCAGAATTCTGTTTATGGATTTTAAAGTTATTAAATAAAAATGTTTACATACAAAATAATATAATAAAAGCTTACCCTCAGAGTCGGGCACCTTCTTGATCAGCTCGTAGTGCATCTCCAGGTCAATGGGCGTGAATATATCCTTCTCGCTGTAGCGCACCTGGACCTCAAAGACGCGACACTGCTCGCTTAGTCCAGCGTCTGCCTTGAAGCTCATCTCGTTGGTCTGCGTCTGGGCGAACTTGGCCCGCTTCAGCTGCGGATCCATGGCTAGCCGGATGTTCAGCTCCTGCTGCTGTATCCTGGTGTCCTTGGCCGTGGTGCTCAACCGATAGCAGGCGGTGATCTTCACCTTGTCCTGCTCGGGCTTGATCTCACGCGACTCCGACTTGACGGTGGCATGTACCTTGACCACCGGATAGGCTTTGTACAAGTACAGAGCCTCGGCATTTGGTGCTCCCACGGCAAAGTCATTGAAGCCATTGTTATCGATATCGGAACCGCGGGACAGGCCGTGGCCGAACATGTGGGTTCCATATTTGGAGGCCTGCTGGCTAGGGGCATCTAGCTGCTGGCTATGCTTATCCCTCAGTCCCCGCTCGCTGCCCAGGTAGATGAACACGGAGCCATTCCCAGCAAATGGAGCGCCTACGGCAATGTCTGTGGAAAAAGGTAATTATTAGTGGAGGTTCCTCTAGATCTGGAGCTTAAAAACTATAAAGAAAGGCCTGCTAAACCCACCATTATATCCATCATGGTTGATGTCACCCAGTCGGGAGAGGGTGGTGCCAAATCGGGCAGTGCTCGTCAGCGGCGAGCGCAATATCTTCCTCTCAAAGTTGAACTGCAACGATAAGAAGGCATTAGTCAGTTTCTTATATTCCACAGAGCAGGGAAGACCCACTTCAGACCCACCCATAGATGGAATCATGGATTACTCACAAAGCCCTTGTTGATAAACACATATATGGCTCCATTGTCGTGGGAATCCTCCAGAGCGTACTGTGGCGCCGAGACGATCACGTCCGTTTTGCCATCCCCATTGAGATCCTCCGCCAGCACCGAGTAGCCAAAGTATTCGCCAAACTGCTCACCCTGGAAGACGTGGTGCTTCTTGATCTTACCGCCTTGGATGTCAAAGATGTAGGCCTCGCCGGACTGCTTGTTGGCCTGGGGTGCAGTGGCCACGTAGAGCAGCGTGGACAGGTTGGCGCTGTCGAAGTAACCCGAGCTGACCGCATAGCCAAAATACTCATCATCATTTCCGGTCGGTTTGGGGATCACCGAGTCGTAGTCCTCGTTCGCACTCCGTATCCGACGGCTGCGGCGGAGCGCGCTGCTCGTGTCACGCCGACTAGCGGAGGGCGTGTCGTTGATGTCCACCTCACGGTAGAGGATCACGGAACCTTTCCATGTTAAGATGCCGGGTGCTCCAATGAGAAACTTGGAGTTATCGTCTACAACATGGGCACTCAGTCCCAACTCGCCGTAGATGTATTTAAAGGAGTTCACGCCGTCCACTGGGACCACCTGGTCATCTTTAAGGCGCAGCGGCGATATGCGGATTACATTTTTTGGAGTGCTGTCCAGAGTGTCCTGCACCCAGTAGCAGACCCCGTGCATGTGGTAGTCGCTTTTGCTGGGTGCGTATAAGCGGGGAGCGCACACGAGCAGCTTGTCCGTGTCCCGGGTGCCGCCGTCCATGGCTCCGCCCAGCCACTGGAAGTCCTTGCGCACAGAGTCAAAGGTGAAGCCGTTGAAGGGCACATCGTAGTTGCCTGTTTCGTCCAGGACATATGGATTGCATTGACCGTTCAGCAGAGAGCACCTGTATATCGCTCCCGTCTCGTTGACGTTGCTCTGCGACTCCAAGGTGGATTGAGCACGAGGAGCACCCACGATGATGCTGAAATGAGAGAGGTAGAAAATGGGGAATTGATAGAAATCATCTTTTTACAATTCTCTACAAAAGCTGCCTTTTATTTTATTTATTTCATTTTTTTAATAAATCGAATACCCACGACTTTCCAACAAATTGCTTTGACTAATTTGAATGGTTAACACCACATAAAAACCCTTGAAGCGATCGCTTTATTTGCCAAACTTTGGAAACAAACAAAGCAAACAAAATACCTGGCCGAAAAAAAAAAACAATGTACCACATATGTATGTTCATAAATGTAGAAATATGTATATGAATTCATTAGCAAATAAAAATGTTAAAAGTGACAGCAGCAAGCCAGCCAGCATTTCTTCTTTGTTGGCTCATAAAAAAGTCAAGAAAACAAATATGAAGTAGCAGCCAGATATATTTACAAATGGGAAGCCAGCAGTTACTACACATATACCCAGTTTTTAGTTTAGAATATTTTTTTTTGAGGTAGAAACAAATGTATTTTGACAACTGGAAATATTGAACGGATATTGTTACAATGCTCAGTATAAGTATTCTGTATTAGTCAGACATTGTGGGGCAATTGAAGGTATATGTCTCATCCATTAGTCGACTTTTCCGGCGAACTTTTACAGTCACAATCAAGTGGCTTGACAATGAAAAGGTATTTATTTGATAGGTTTACCAAGACCCAAACTGACCCATCAATAGCTCAGCATAACTGAATGCAATTCGAGGTAAATAGAAACTTGATAAGGCTATATAATTTTCAGCGAGAGAGGTGGGGCTTATCTCAGAAAATGTTGCCTTAGCGATATTTCACTGTGGCAGCGGCAATCTTATCGTAAATCGTAGCTGGCAACGTTGCTTTGTGATAACAAATTGTCATTGGCTTCTAACTTAACCGAACCGTTCTAGAACTAAGCAAACTCCACCCTGCTCCGTTCGTTTTTCGATGAATAATCCAGTGGAATAACTGAAGGGCTCGGACGTGCAGCACTGCAAATATTTGCATAACTTCCCGCTCTCCAGCATATCGCCATGAACTCGTAAATACCATATATAGTAGTCCCCCGGCCTGACTACACCTCCTCCTCCTCCTCGCTGCGTGTGTGCTGATAATTGATATTAAGGGTATGACTTCATCGTTTGTACAAGGCATTAAGTGCTTCTTACGGCACTTCTTCAATATTTTCCTTTTTTTTTTTTGTGTAGCTTTTATAGCATTTTCAAAAAAAAGTTCATTTCATTCACTTTTAACGGCTACTACGCTTATATATTGTGTGCCGTTTGAGGCAATGTGAATCATCAACCTGTTTACTCCCCGAATACGGAGTTGGAAGAGTGGGGAACTTGGACTCGGAGATGCGGGAGATGCTCTTACCCATTGGGTCGCAGGCTCATCGTAAAACCAAAATATGACGCACGCACTTTGGTCATATTGGTGAAGGGCTGGGGATCCAAGATCCGCAGGTTGGGTCGCGGGGATAGATTGAAGGAGCTGCCAGGAAAGGGGACCACTGTGAGGCACCACAGGGCCAGAGCCCACATGATCTGCTTCATTTATGCAGATTTTTTTTCAGCTCTTTGAGCTTCGATTAGTTTTAAGTATTTTAAATCGCCACGCGATCTCCACTCCGATATATTTATTATCACTTTCGTTGTGCTTGCCGCCAGCAGCCGTGGATATATTTAATCGGCAACCGTTCCGATCGAAGGTCTGAATGCTACTAACTGAGGCAGGGCACAGCGAGCTACACCTTGGCTCTCACGATAAGCTCAGAGAAAAATTGAGCGGGTAAAGAGCAAACAAGTTATGCCTGTGATATGAGAGAGCCGCTTTGTTTTGACCAGGCTTACTCACTTTACCGTTGGCCTCCGCCTCGTGGGAGTGCCATCGAAACCATCTCTGCCATATTTGCAGTTTTCAGGGAGACAACTCTCAATTGTGGAAATCAAAGTGTTTGTTTTTTTAAGCAGCTTCTTGAGGCGGAGACTGACTCATCTTGAACTCAATTGATAGGAGCAGAAAACTGGTTAAGCAAAAACTTAAATTATTTATTAATAAATAGCATAATCTCTCTGACGAGAGCTTCTATTACTCATTTATAGCTCAGTCTAAGTTATTTAGAACTCAATTGATAAGATAAAGATTAAAACTGCCGGCTAAACAAAAAATGCCAAAATGCAAAAACATATATAGAGCGGATGCTCATAAAAATGCCAACCAAACTATAAATAAACAAATAAACAATTAAAAAATACAATGCAAGCAGAAGTTGAAACTAGCTTTTGCTTAAAGCAAGGCAAGGGAATGAATGTTTAATTTTAAAAAATGATAAAAAAGTCTAAAAAGAGGCTGGGTTTTTAAAGTTACACTTTATACAATAAAATTTCCAATTAGTATTGTTTTACATAAATCCCATGACTGGCAGCCATGATTAGTAATTTCTATATTAATTGGGAAATAAATACAAATATTTAAAGCTTGATAGTATTTATTTTGCTTTATATATTTTCTGATACGATTAGAGAGAGAGCAACACTTATATTTAATCTATAGACTACAAATAGCTAACATCACTGATTATTTAATGAAAATACAATCAAGTTTCTGTTTTTAAAAATCTTTTTACAGGCTTCATTGATTAAAAACAATTTAACAAGAACTGGTTACATTCTATCTTTTCTTTATCTTTCTCTTTATATCATTAAAATCCTTACAGAAGCAAGAAAATATTTATTTTAGTATTTAAATTATTTAAATTGATGTCCTTATAAATTAAAATAATTTATTTCAAGCATCCTTAGCTTATACAAATTATAAAAAAAATTGTAATAAGCTAACTCTTCGTTTAATTTAAAAAGTAAAATCTAAGCAGCTATAGTAAATAATAAAATCTGCTTTACTTAACAAGCTGCAACATCTTTTTGATTTATTTTTTATTGTCTACATATGTATATATTTTCATATGTATACAAGGTTCCCCCGGCTTAGTCAGTGGAAATGAGATGAGTCACTAGCCACCGCCAGGCATCCACTATAAACCCCAACCCGATTTCTTTCGTAACTTTATCCCTCGGCGAAATAATAGTTTGAGCTTGATTGCCTGCCAATCATTAAAAAAAATTGTCCACACTTTGAGTTATTTTTTGTAACAAGCACACGCGACTTTGGCTACCTGATATGCCATTTGTTTAGGCCCAAAACTAAAACAGTTAACGGCAGCTAAGACATGCGGCCAACATTTGTTTTCACTTCCATGCTGAAATTTTGGTAAATACACATGGCACTATAGCTGTCGCTTGCGTATTTCCCCAAGAAGTGACTCATAACCATGTAAGCCGTGTCTCGCACACGCACATGTCCCAAGTCCAGCTCCCACCTCATTTCACTCGGACTTTGTGCATTCCCACAGCGGTGTCCAAGTTGCTGGTGGAGAAGAGGTGACCCCAAAAAATATGTAGATGTAATTATAAGGGTTCAAAATGATGATGAATGGCTGTTCAGATTATTGAAATTAAACATTTGGAAAAAATGTGTATATATAAACATATATGAAAAATATATTAAGAACAGAATGGTGTCGCAAGTTAGCTTGCCCCATTTCTGTTGATTTTATACTTCTCGATTGCCCTTCGATTGTTAATTATATTATATTTAAATCCCCAAGCAATCCACGTCGATATATAATTACTTTCCAGCACCCTCACAGGCAGCTGTGATTTTAAGAACAAAGAACGTAGTATTTTTATTTTTAAAACGGATTCTCCTAAAGTTCTCGATGCAGTATTTTTATCAGACTTTAAGTAAAGAATAATTAAACAATTTCAATTACAACAAATATAAAGTAAACCTCTGTTTCTTATTTTAGATATATTTAATTATTATTAAACATTTCTGGACTTCTTGTTAAGAAACAAGTATATATTTCTGTGAAATAAGATGAAATGTGAGGTTTTCTTAGTAACTAGGGTTAATTTTTAAATCAGAAAATTAATAAAAAATTTCCCTGTGCTATTTGTGTGACCTCCATTGTGTGTGTGTGCCGCTGCAGCCGAAGATGTTCGTTGTGACGGTGGCGCTTTGTTGAAATGCCAAATAAGGAACTGTTTACTGTTTATGCGAGCGGACAATAAGCCATGATGCGGACCACACATATCTCCCCCTGCACCGGCTTCTCCGCCAACCCACCTTCTCTCCCCAAATCCCAACCTCCTCCCCCAATCTCCGCCAGCTAAACAAAAACAAAGACAAAGAAAAGCTGCAGCTTGCGGTCAGCAAATGGTAAGAACAACTGTTACTGCACCGTTTTTCTTTGTGGAAACTTCTTTTTTTTTGTTTTTTGGAATTCGGTTTAATGACCGAGAGCAAAGCGGCTAAAAATATTTGTGTGTGTGGTGGTGTCAGTGGTGGTGTTGGAGGCGGGGGAGCTCTTTCTCTGAAGACGCCACTTGGAGTGGGGAATCGGATTGGACACATTTTGTGAGTCATTTCGCCAGAATGCAAGGGTGATTGAGTGCACACTCGCCTACAAATTTCGTTACAATTCAGAAGTTCTGAATATTCATCAGATGCCAGCCAGGAAGCCATAAAACAGGCATTACAAAGTCTGTTTTTTTTATTCAAACTTCAATTGATGTGAAATAAATTACAGCTTGTCGTGATTTTACGCGCAATTTCCGTACATAATTAGGCGCACTTGGTAATAGCACATAGTCATGGGTATTTTGGGGCTTCAAGTGCTGGCAATAAAAAAAATTAGAGGAGGGAAGGGAAATGGTAGGAACAGAGGAAGTACCAAATTACCCATCCAAGTTTTATGGTAATAAAATATGGTCGGTCAGCACAGCCAGCAACACTCGTTATAATCACGTACTGCATTTTAACGAGGTTGCTGATCGTCTGAATTAAAACAAGATATGGCTGGAAGTACACTCTGGTCAAAGTAAACAAAACAAAAGTTTTCTATTTTGAAGCTGGTGTGGCCTGGATTTGGCAAGAGCTTTTGGGGGGATGTATATGTTATTTGGATACTCTAGGAAGTGTAGGAAGTGGGGTGTATAAAGAGCTTAAAATAAGTAAAATCAGAGGTGTAATATGGTTTATGATTTTAAGAGGATTTCAGGAAGGTTTTCTAGTACTTTACAACCTAATTTCAGTCTGGAATCTCAAGAGTAATAACTGAAAGACTAAGAAATTAGTAAAGTATCTAGAAAATATAAATATCTAGATAGTATCTTTGTATCTTTAGCTTAGTTTTCCCAAAAAAAATCTTTGAAATATACTCTTCAACTCAGCCTCCCCAAAAAGAGCATCTAAACTTCGCTTTCAAACGCTTTCTTCTTATTCAATTAACTGTGATTTGTGGCTGAGGTGTGTGTGATGTCATTTCTGGTGCTCCGAAACACCGAGAGTAGCCGCCATTGGGTCTACATATCATGTGATAAGTAGGTCGCCCCGAGCTTGCCTTTTTTTTTGTCAATTGTTCCAAGTCGAAGTCGCGATCTCTCAGATCTCTGTGGCAATTGAAACTGAAGTAGCCAGTTTTTGTGTTATTTTTAGAAATTTTTCTGTCTGAAGTGGTATGATTTTTGAGTGTTTTTCAAGTCGGGTTTTTGGTGGACAAGTCATTAGTCTGGGATTGCAGCAACATATTTAGTGCAGCTGCCGTCGAGTCAACTCCACTTGAAAAAACCATTTACAATTGCGGCTTGTCTTTAATTACCGAGCAAATAAAAGCCTGAGAGAGTGTTAAGTGTCAATAAAAATGAACTAATTTCGCCAAGCTGCCACTTCCTACGATCGATCTTCTTTGGCATAGCCCCTCTATCCGTTTCCGGGTGTCGAAAGGCAAGAAAGAAGTTTCAAAATATTGACAGAGGTGTTCCAGCTGGAACTTGTGAAACTGAAAGGCGTTGCTTGTCAAGAGATAAAGGTGGGAATATCACTCTCCCTCCCTGCAAATACTCCGCCTTGACACTCACCTGGTTGGACGGATGACTAGAGTGTATCCAAAGTAGGAGCTCCTTGTTTGGTTTTGCTGGAACTTGAGATGAGTCGGCGCCTTTATCACCAAGCTCGCACGTGGCGAGAAATTAAAGGCTTCGATCTGGCTTTGCAGAAAGAGCAGGGCAAGGATCACAAGGCGGCACATTTTCAACGATAATTTTATTTGAGACTCATCAAAAATTAAATTTTCGCATGCGTAATTTCGTAATTTCAAGCAATAAATCACAATTGTGAGCTACAGGATACGTTCCCTCGTATATGTATTTATGATTTATTGAATTTAATTGACGCTCACTCAAACACACACTCGCACACACACTCGAGATCGGCGCGGCGTTCTCTCGGAATTATATTTATTCAATTAGGCCCGCGCCGGGCCGGCTTTCGCCGAGATCGTTGCTGAAAAATCGCTGTAGAAACTAGTTGGTTTGGCTTTTGTCACTTTGCTGCTGGAACTACTGGACCATACTATCTGCATATACATGCGTATATATGGCATATATTATGAGGCTATGTTTCCGCAACACTCATATGAATCGAAACCAAGACCGAGGCGAGTCGAGAGATCAGGCGTGCAACCGAACTTTGGACGTTTTCACTCGCCGACGATTCGAAATGGAATGAATTCAAGAGCTGCAGGCGACTTGGACAGCCCTCGAAGCCGTCGCTGCCGTTGTGCACCCGACAGGTGTGTCGCCGGCAAGGTTCTTAGTTTTTGGGATACCTTTGAATATAAATATATATGGAAAGATAAAGAAACATGACGTGATGGATAAAAACCTTTAATGTGATGTTACCTAAAATTAAGCTCAATAAAAATTGTTTAATATATATTTATATATTTTATTTAAATATTGGAGCCATATAACTAACAAGAAGTCTGAGATCAGACTTTAAAATGGTGTAAAATCTAGATACCATCTTCCGTAATATGACATGTAATTTAGTTCTTAACGACTTAATGGTTTATCAAAAAAATTTTACTAGGTCCTTTAATTATCTGAATTATATAAAAGGAAAAATTATATAAAATTTATTAGACTTATATTTATTCATTTATTTAATCTTCTAAAAAAAAGCATATTGATGTATTTTTTTTTATATATATTTCCATTTCCTATTCAATGATAGCTTCCTTCCTTTTGATTTCGAAATTTTCGTGTGGTGTCTCTCCTTGTTCCGAACGCCACTTGCAGTTGCACTCACACTAGCACTCACCCTCGCTCTCACCCTCCGGAGGCACACACCAGACACACACACCATTCACACACCAGACACACACACACTGACAGCTAAATAAGACGCACATAAATAAGTGCACGCCCAAGTGCGAGGGCTGTGTCCGTGTCTTGTCCCTCCGTCCAAGTGTTTGTGTCTCAGTGTTTTCCATACAAACAACAAATTTACGAAAAGCAAGCGACTCGGCGTCGCCTTCTTGCCGCCTGTCACCATGGAGTTCCGCCGACAGGGAGCTGGCCTTTATTATGCATATATACACTTATTAAAGGAACTCGTATTTATTCCACATCATCTCGTTTATTTCGCTATAATTAATATTTTCAATGGGCTTGATGCAGGCCCGCCAGGATTGTGCACTTCAAGAAAGCTGGGAGTTTTTTTAAATGGTGAAGATTTTAGCTTAAGGTATAGGAAAGTTTAAATTATTTAGTTTAAATTAGGAAAATAGAAGCTATATTTAAAATTTAGTTGAAAAACCCATCCTTGAAGCTGGGATTTTCCATATTTTTTTTTCTCTATAGAACCAGGAAAATCATTGGTAAGACCTATAAATATTCCAGTATAGAAGATAAGATAATAAACTATAATTTCTGGTATACTTTTTAAAACAATTTTCAATTTACAACATTTAATGAAAAACCCAATTAATCTTCCTATTTTTTATCTGTAAGCCATCACTCTTTGGGGAAGGGGATAAAAGTAAATTAAAGTCAGCCACCATATGGTGGTTATGAAGGATGCCGATCACGATTTTCGAGGAGGGAGGAAAGCGATTACAACCAACCGAATGTTGGCTTTACTTCACTGTCATTGAACTTGACTGTATCGCGGTTTGTTTATGCCGCTTATCAGGGAGTGGGTCTAGGAAATGTATTTCATATATAATATATATAAAAACCTCTCACACAACATTGTGGTAGGTTAAGTCCCCAGTACATAAAAGTACTTTACGATCCGTTGACACGCCAGTTAGCCGAGTGGGTGACCCGGCACGAGGGGTTCACAGCGGTTCAGCAGGGGATCAGGGTTCAATTAGATCTCGGGGAGCACTCGAGGGGCACTCCAGCTCCAACTGATAAGCCGGGAAAACTCTAGCTTAGATGCGTGAGTGTGGAGCCCGTAATTGATTTCGTTTATCAAAGGCAATGTAAAACAATAAAAACTAATAAAAGTGGCTGGAAAAGTGGGCTCTGCACAGCACCGACGACCGATAAGCTCGACCACAGCAGCAGATTAGCCCCCATAAAAGTCAATTCACAAGTCGTTGAATGCTTCCATTTTCAATTTCATTTCCAGTTCGATTTCCATTTCGTTTTCCATTTCGTATTCCATTTCGTTTCATAAATAAAATTCTTGTTAAAAAGTTCTAAAAACCGAACCAAAACAAAGCCCCAAGTAAACATTAAGACTTCAACTTCAAAAAGGGCAGCTAATTCGGTTCTCCAACGCCGCCCGTGGTAAGTGCTCTGGCCTGGCGACGCCACTGAAATGCACAATTAAGCACACGCCAGGCGATTTGACAGCAATTGTGTGTTGCAGCAACAACGGGAGAATCAGCAGCAACAGCAGCAGCAACACAGTAGCTACTGCCACACAGCACCTGCTGCAGCAGAGGGGGCCTGCCCTTTTACGAGGCGCATAATTGAAGTTCATGACCCCCCATTGTTGGTCGCTCCATTATTGGGGGCATCTATGTAAATCTATTTATGGCGCTGAAAACAAACTGAGAAAAATTTAAGTCTATATAAAAAATATCTCAATGTTAAATGTTAAGACTATAAAAGAACACTAATATTTTCCTTTGTTGATTATTTACAATAAATAAGAAAGTTAAGAATTCGATCATGCGAAAGATCAGAAAATCAATTATAATTAAGACAAAAATTTAATTCGAAAAGATTTCTGTGTTAGGTTTACTAAGTTAAAATAATTCATTTTAGTTGAGAATTTCTAATTGAGAATTTTATGCCTTATAAAACTATAAAAAATAAAATAATACGAAATGTCGTTTAGTAAATCGATCATAATTAAGCCAAAAGTGTGTCAAATTCCATTTGGAAAACTTTTCTATGCTAGTTTTGACTAGGCTAACAAATCTGCATACTTATTTTAATATTTAAAAACAACTAAAAAAATTAAATTTTTTGTCAATTTTGTAGGTTTTTAATGATGTAACCCCTTATAAAATTATAAAAAAAATTAAAAAATTTTTTTTTCTTGCAATCATGGTTTGACAGTTTCGCCTTTTGATGCAGATCAAGAATATATATGATTTATAGGGTCGGAAAAGGCTTCTTCACTGCCTTGCAATCTTTTGACTGAAATTATAAAACCCTGTAAGAGTATAAAAATATACTAGATATAACTATGTAGTATGAAAAATAGGTTGATTTTAAAAAGTTTATGTTTTTGTTAAATCAAAAGTACTCCATTAAATTTTAAATTAATATTTTACCAGTTTAAATTCTTCTAAAATTTAAAATTAATGTTAAGAATGTGCAAAAAGGAACTTTTGAGTATCAAAGTAATATGAAAAAGTTAAATTTTAAAGGTTTTAAATATTTTTAAGACCAAATAAACTTTAAGAAATTTAAAATTAATATGATAAATTAACAAAATAATGTTCTACAATATAAAAAAACGATTTTATATTTTTAATAGTTACTCCGTTTTTCTTCTGTGTGTGTTTGTTTATTTTTTCTATCCCAGCTGTGAGCAACTCTGAACCCTGTAAAATCAGTTTGTAGGAGTATCCAGGCTCCCCAGAAAATAAGAAGAAAATTAAGAAAATAGGGGAGCTGCCCTTGAAATGGATCGGTTCCAGTCACAATCTGTCGTTACACTTGGCGGAAGTTACCAGCGCTTCCATGTCACAACTGCATTGTGAACGAGATGGCTTTTATCAGCAATATTCTGATTACATACAGTAGTTACAGCGCGGAGTCATGCAGCACAATAACAATAAACCAGACATACTACATACATTTATAATATATAGATAAGTTCCGATCTGGCGACGTGAGCTTTGAGGTGCCTTATTTGGGGATGTACGAGTGTCGAGAGTCGAAAGGAAGTGTAGAAAAAAAATATCAAACCGAACGAACACACACGTCCGTGAATCAATGCAGGTGTTCATAATCAAGCTCACCTTCCTGTGACGTCAGACAGGTAAAAATATGATGTTAGAGGAGGGGTTTGTTTACTACATTTTTTAATGTTTAAAACAAGTACATAAATGGCATATGCAGGAGGTAAGAAAGGAACATTCTACCCTTTTGAGCCCTAAAACTAACCCCTTTTCCGCTTCAGTTTCAAAGAGTTATTAGCGCCGGCGACAGGCAGCCGTAATTGATCTGCTGACCCAAATAACTCAGACGCCCACATAATGCCACCTTTCAAGCGAAAAAATCGACCATAAAACACTTTCACTGCGATTGTAGAGGTCGTAAAACAATGAATGAACATTGAAATATCGCATTCTGGGCTGCCTTCCGGTTGAGATCTCGAACTCTATCTCCAGTGTCTCCAGTCGCCGGCGAATTTATGTCAAGTGTGTAATGCGAGCAATCGCTTTACCAACTCTAAGTGATTTCAATGACGCGTGTAATTGATACGCTAATGGGCCGCCCTAGCCTTTTATGATCAAATTTAAATATTTTCAACTCGGGGTTTTATATATCATTTCCATTCCGTCACGCCAAACAAGGGACTCCGAACAGCTTTCGATCGGCTCGTGTAATTGCCATCTTTTAAGTGTCCATTGCGCTCTCGGCACGTTGTCGTCGTAAAATAATCAAACTATCGCTTAAATGCTCCCTACACATCACATAAAACGAACAGAACGACATCGTCTGAGTCGTAGTCGTCGTCGTCCAGAACAGATACGGAAATTAAGAATTCACATCATGACCTGCTAAGAGACTCCTCCATCGCGTCACTCGGACGTGATTAGCTGCTGCGGTTGAGACTGCAGCTGCTGCTCGCAATCGGATTTTAAAATGGAAAGTTTCTGCGGATTTATGAATGCAATGCACAAATATTTGAAACTCCCAACAAAGGCTGACTTACTGCCTCGCTTGGGGATTTTTACATAATTAGGTGGCGGAGCAAAAGGGTCTTAAAAATGACGATGCTGTGTGCATCTTCAAGGAGATATTTTTTATTCTAACCTTCAATGGGTTAATTGCATTGATTTATTATTTCAGAGAAATGTTTACCGGATTTCTGGGAAATAAAATAAATTATAGATTTTAACTGAAATTTTAATAGCTACATAAAAAAGGTTGATTGCATTGTTCAATGAATTTTAATGGTTCATAAGAAATTAATAATATAAAATCTGTGCCTAGCTAGCATTAATTTCTCAAATTTCTTAAAAATTATGAGAACTAGATTTAAAAATAACTTTGGGAAGCCAAAGTTTGTTTACTTTTGCAATTTGTAACTGCTCCAATTTTAAATTTCCCTGGCTTCGGGTCGCCTGGCCACCAAATGATCGGTTTGTACCACAAATGTCCTATAATTTACCAAAAATAGGCCAAAAAACTATTCGTTTTCCAATTGTGATTTAACGGAACTAGTTTTGAATTCAAATTTAAATTCGGCAAGGCTGCCAGAGTGTTATTACCGACCGTTTCACTGCTTTCTCCAATTGGATTCTTTGTTATCGACATCGAATTCGAAAAACTCAAATGGAAAAGGGTGTTAACTTGGATAAAATTAGTATCAAAATTAGCCACCAGATGTCCTTAAAACAAAAATTGCCGCCAAAAACCGCCAGGTGGCGCCACTTAACCCTACCGAAAAGTCTGGCACTTTTGGTCGCTGGGACCGAAAAGTCTGGCAACATTGGTCGCTGGGACCGAAA
>JAEIIJ010011817.1:0-23462 GCA_018904815.1 Drosophila ogumai | reverse complement strand
TCTTGATAATTTAAAAAATTTTAATTTTGGCCACAAAAACGGGTCAAATTCCACATAGTGGGATGGGGTACCGGGAGCGGGTTTGGGTTGGCTACATTTTTGATTTATGTGAAATTGAGTTAAATTCATACACACACACACAAACACCCGACCATACACCACTCACATCCTGGCCCGCAGGCTTCTGTGTCGGTTGTCGGTTCTCATTGTAGCGAACGCGTCCTAATCAAGGCTATTCACTTGCCATAAATCAAATTAAATGGCTGTCACATATCGCCGGGCGCCAGTGGGCCTAAAGCCCCATCCTCAACCTAATCCTCCCCATTGTCCTGTGCTCCTGCTCCTTGTCCCCGCCTGGCCCTATCCCTATCCCCTTATTATTCCCCTTTTTGCCACTGGGTCGCTATTGTAGTTGGCGCTGTCAGCTAAGCATAATTAAAAGCGGGGAAAATTGTGAGAAAAATAAGGGCTTTGGATCGGTCTTGGGTCTTGGGATATTAGACTGCTTTTTCTAGAGAACGTTAAGCTAAAGAACGTTAGGCATTGATTGACATTTAATATACTTTTTTATTTGGAAGATATATTGAAATCTTAAGGCTTAAGTAAGTAAAATCAGGTTTGAATGCTGTATTTGAATTTTAAAATAACGAAATATTCCGTCACTTCATTCCAGGGTTGTTAAACAAGTTAAGAATTATATGTGCACCTTTTTCGCCGTGTGATTTTTGGGGAGAATTCGCATTGGTTTTTATAAACAGTTTACCCACAAAATAAGTTATATTAAGAAAAGGAAGTCAATAAGAAAAGCGTCCTAAAATTGAGAAAAATAGACAAATTTATCCTAAACAATTATTTTTATTTTTGGTGTCTTGTCTTGATTGTATGGTAAGTAGTCTTAAATTTATAGAAACGTTTTCTTAATTATAGAAAAAATTTAGTTTTAAGATTTGTATATTTTTACATTTTATATTTTTTTGTATTTATAGTTTTTTTCTCTTAAATATAGAAAAAAATTGTATAATGTAATAAAAAATAAAGGCTGCATTCTAACCCAAATGGAAAAGTCAAAATTGCAATCTTTGTAGAAGTCGTGTCTCAAATTTTAAACTATAAATAAATTAATTTAATAATTAGGTACCTAAATGTTATAAGACTTTGTCACATTAATTTACAAAATCTACCAACTCAATTGACAACTTCCAGGAATATGGCACCTCTCCCTATCCCCATTAATTTTCCACCTTGATTAACCTGCCATCATCCAGCAGCTGTCACGTGAAATTTTATAACTCGTCCGTGCTGGAAATCCTTTGTCCCCATTCCCTTGGGCTCCACGGCCGAGTGAAGTGTAGCTAATTTACTGTGCCTCCGATTTTCGCTGCAGCCTGGAAAAAGTCCTTTTGACTTCAAAGAAGAACTGTTGCTTGGAGTGCGCGCTGGGGGAGTGAGAGTCCTGGAAGGTCCAACAATGTTGCCAAACACTTCACGTGGTAGGCTCTCGCTGCCTTGGTCCTTTGACACTGTCAAACGCGCTTTCCATCCAGCCCGTTTTCCCCTTGAAGTGCATTTGTTTTTTGGCTTTTGTTTTAATTGGCTTGCGCCAGGGCTTGAAGGAGTCGTGATCCTCTACTCCTTTTTAGCAAACTACATTCCCCGCTCGCCTCGCTCATTAAACATTTACTCTCGACGCTTTGTCGGCGTGAACTTTGATGTTGACTTTGGTCCCCATGTCCCACAGGTCCAGAGGGCCTCGCAGATAACCACTTGAGATTGCATTGCATCCTCCTCCAGCTTCTGCTCGGAGGAAGCTCCAACTCACTCGCTTTCCCTCTCTCTATGTTTTTCTCTCTTTCCCGCTGGTTTTGTCTTTGGAAAAATGCATTCTGCCGCAATTTGTGGCGCTCGTTTGGACCAACATTTGAGTCTCATGGCAGCAACCCCTCGGTTTTTCTCTGTTTTAAGCACGGCCATGTCCTGGGCTCTTCTGCACTTGCATCTTCACTTGGTGTTTGCTGCTGTTATCCTTGTGGGTTGGATGCAATTTTTGCATTTCCATAAAAATATTTTCATGTTGGGAAAAGTTCTTGTGGTGTTTTATTTGTAAATAAAGTAGAAAATTAATAAAACAAATTATGAATTATGTATTTAAAACTTAAAATATTTCAAAAGTAAATATTATTTAATATTATTATTGGACTTTAGTTTATTATTTAATATTTTTTTATAACAGATACAAAAAGGTTTCTAGGATTTATCTAGAGTTCAGTTTTATAAGTCCTCACAAAACCTCAGAAAATAATTCCCACTCTCACTCCACATTCGGTATATGCAACAATCATCCTTCCATTGCCAATTAATAGAAGAGGCAACTGTACCCACATCGGGCAAACTTGGGCTAAAAAAAAAAAAGAAAATAATCAAACTTAAAACGCACATGTCATAAATCAAAAGGTCTTTGCAACACAGGGGGAAACTCGGGACTAGGACTTTCGCAAACTATGCACAACGCAATTGCAATGCAGAGAGGCCCATTGTCACGCAGTCGGGTGTGTGTGTGTACGGCAATTCACTTTGGGATCCCACTCCTACTCCAACAACAACTCCAGATCCAGTTCCTGTTCCATCCCCTCACTTGGCATCGTTTACGAAGCTATTCAGTATGTGACTACCTGTATTTATGGCCTGAAGTCTCCTGTGGCCAGTGTTGGGTTGGAAGCTAGATAGTTCTGGGTAGGTAGGTAGCTTACGTAAAATATTAAAGTTGTGTTTACAAATATTTATTAATTATATTTATTAATCAATTATTATTAGTTGTGAAGTAATTTGAGTCCCAGATATTATTTAAAAAATTAAAAGAAAAGTAGGAAACAGAGAAATAAATTTATATGAGGGTTTGGTTAGTTTTTTTTAATTAACACAAATAAAGATTCAACTATATATTTTGTTGTATATTTTTAATAAATATTTTAGATCAAACAAAGATCCTTTATCAAAAAGAGAAAATAAGAAATTTTAAATTACAGGTTTTTTGATTCAATCAAATCAACTCAAATCAATCACAAAATTCTCAATATTTGCTCGTTTATATATCATACTTCAATAAAATACTAGACTTTATTATTCCCGGTATTTAGTCTTGTGAATTTCTAAAATAAAATAATAAATTTAATATATATTTATTTTTAAGGCAACAAAATAATTTCTTCAATTTGAAGTTTCTTTAAAACCTGAAAAAATAAAAAAATCGTTAATTAAAAGGATCTTTTTAGGATAATGCTAAAATATATAACAAAGAATCTAAAATATTATTTTGAAATATTAAACCTATTATATATTTTTTTAGTATAGTTTTATTTGCAAGATTATAGAATCTTTTTAATAATACAAACTGATTTGTATTTTAGTTTACCCCAAATTCGGTATATAAAGTTTGCACAAATAATTGCCTATACTTTAGGGCATTTCTTGTATTTATTAGTTACCCTCAACCTTTAATAATTTATCGAGAAAATTACTGCTTCAATTTATGTTTTAAATATGAAGTTGTTTCATATTTAACCAAGGTACTAATATATATCCTGGCATCACTGCCTAAGCCACGGCTTTTATCTGCCAGCTGTAGTTACATTCCATTCATAAATATTTTTTCATTCACTTATTCGCTGCCTTCCCCTTTTCACCCTACAAACCATTTTTTTCTGCGTTTAGCTTTCACCTGCAGCTGCATTTGTTATTGTTGTGATGCCGCGACTCGTTTTAAGCGTTCTATGTGAACTCTATATATGTTTGTGGGAGGCTGTGGCTTCGCTCTCGAGTGGAGTTTCGGCTCGAGGAAATATCTATGAGGCAGCCATTGTTGGGCATATGTTTGCCGCTTGCCTTTGATCTTTGGCCAAAGTGAAAGCGATTGCATCTTGGGGATAGTCGAGCCTCCACTTGGAGCTAGCTTTGCCAAAGTTAATTGCAAAAAATGGGGATCAGGCATAGGCCTCAGTTTGCTTCTAATTAAAAATATTTGTTTCGCCGTATGCTGCTTTCCTGCATACACATATATTTTTTTGGTTAGCAAGTGCAATTAAAACAGACATCAAGGGAAATTCGTTGGTATTTTCAAGACTAATTAGGATTTGTAGCCAACCAAGCGAGAGTTCAAATTGAAGGGCAACCCAAAAAAGAAGACTTCATAGGTTAACCTACAGTTTTTGAGGTTGCAACAGTGAAATCCCATAAAATCTAACAACTTGGTTAGTTGGATTCGTAAGCCTATTTAGGCTTTTAAAAAAATTTTATAATATAACTATGTTATTATCCAGTTTAGTGCAATTTATAAACTTAATAAAATGCAATAATATTTAATAGTAATAGTACTATGCTCTGCGAGAGCATCCTATATGTTTCCCAGACTCCACCGATCCTCAAACAAACCTGCAAATCAAAACTGCAACCGTCACTTCATACCAGGGATGCTAGAACAATTTGAGAATTATATGTGTGTGAGATTTTTCGCCGTGAAATTTTTAGAAAAAGATAAAAATTAACTTGTAAGGTTTTGTAAATTATTTATGTATTTATGGTGTTTCTTATAGAAACTTTGTCTTAATTCTAGAAAAAATGTTCTTATTATAAAACATTTTCTTAGTTTGATTTTCCTTAAATATAGAAAACTGTTTTTCCTAAGTGATTCCTCAATTTTTTAAACATTTTTCCAGGTAAGCCAACAGTTTGTGCCATAATTGTAAAATTTCTGCCTCCGGCTTAGGCAATAAAATTCTTTATTGCTTTTCCAAAACTCCAAGTTATGAAGAAACATGCTAATGTTGGAAGGGGACGAAGGCTCAAAACTCACAGACTCTCAGACCACCACGTGGTTACTTAATCATTCATGCAGACCCTATAAATTTTCATTAAAGTTTGATACCAAAAATTGGCTGCTCCCAAGCAGATGTTCCTGCCAACAACTCCCCCCCAACTCATCCTTTAAGACGGGGCCATCTTTCGCAGTGTGTTGTCAGTCAGTGATTATGTAAATATTTCAACACAAATTAAAATCAAAATTAAAATTACAAAAAGCTGCCACAGGCAACACATGTCTGTTAGGGAGAGCGGCTGCAAACTCCGGCCTAACACTTTGCTTAGAGGAGGCTCCTTCAACACTCTCCGTGTGGCGTGGTGGTCCTTCCCCCTCAGCATAACCAACCCCCCCTTTCTGTCCACACCTAAACCTACACCCACTGTACCCTCTCTCCTTCTAACGTTAGTCTTCGTTCATGTGTGTCTTATGGGAAATTTAAATAAAGTCAGCAGGCAATTTATTTGCATTAACATTTTGTGTGTCTCCTCACCCAGGGCTCGTGGGTACACGGAAAATAAATTAATTAAGGAATATTTTAAAATATTCATTGAAATATAATTCGATCTTATTTGAATTCTTACTATACATTTTATTATTAATATTAATATTGATTATACTATATATTTATAAATTTATTAAATAAAAACTCATAGAGGTTTGCGGAATTATGCGTCTTACATTTTCTAGATTTTTAAATAGTTTCATACTCTAAGATTAAAATAAAAGCTTCAAGTAGAAGTGCATTTTTTACATTATTATAGGGATCCATACCATAGGACTTTAAAATATGTGTCACGGAATTCAGACTTGAGAATTATTAACTCTTTTATAGTGTCCCAAAATTCAGACTTGAGAATTTTAAGTGCTCTCAACCTATGGAAAAAATCTTTTAATTTCTTTCAAATTTCTGCAGTTAAATTCACCGACATACTGACTTTAAAATAATTCCAAATTTTAGTTAATGCATATATATAATTTTTTCCTGTGCACGTGTTTTTGAGCCTTATGTTTCCTGCTCCTGTCTGTGTATTTGCTGTTTGTGTGATGCAAATTTCTCCTTGCGCCTGCTGTCGGGTTTTTGTTGCTGGAGATCCGCTCTGGCGTTTTGTCGCTGCTGCTGCTGGTCGCTTCATTGAATTTTTGCACATCCCATAAAATGGTTAAAAAACACACAAAAGTGCATCCATGGTGACTGCAGCATAGCGCGTTGTCGCCCACTTTTACCATTTACTGATTTATAGCTTTTCACTCCGGTTTGCAGCATTTTCCGCAGCTGCCCGGAAAAACGCCCCGAAAGTGTGCTACGCCTTTCTGCATTTCCCACTATAAATCAAAAGCAGCAAACAAATTAATACGCCGTTGTTGCTACTGTTGCAGTGTGTGACGCCTTTGTTGGATGGCCACTGTGTTTAATCATTACCTTCTCCTCTCTTCGCTCCGCAATCCGTTTTTATTGTTATTAATTAATCAGCGAAAATTGCTGCAAATAACAATAAAGAATAATAAAAAGGGTTTTTGGGTAAGCCAAATGCTGCATGGATATTGGTTCAACGACTTTTGGTATGCACTGTAGAATTGGTCATAAATTACGGGCTATCCAGGAGCTTCTCTTATCTCTGCTTTTTTTAAATTTGCTGACAAATTTCCGGGCTCAATTGGCATTTACTAAACATTTGCAAAACTTACAAAAACATTAGCTATTAATTTTATTGGATTTATGGAAGTTTCGAGTATGTCCTGATTTAATTTTAATCTTTATTTATTCTTATGGAAATGTACAGAGCTTCCATTTATATCAATTTGTCCCTTGATTAAGAATTCAATAATTCCATCCTTTTGTTGCTCACATAATGCCATTTAAAAATTAAATTCAACTTGATGTGAAAAAATTGGCTTTCATTTGTGAGAGTCAGCGACATTGAAAGCCCAAAAGTAAACACTTTATTCAACTGCCAGTTTACAGATAGCCAAGGCAAACACACGCCCACATATAGAGCACGTATTGTTTATAATATTTATAATTTTAATTAAATAACACATCATAGACTTTTATTAAGCGAGGGAATGGAAAGGCCGACTGATGATGGCTCACTTGGCAGTTGTGGGATTGAGAGGATGAGGAAATGGCTGTGTCTGAGTGAGTACTGGATCATCAGTTTCAATTTGTTAACCGGGACAAGCCATCATTTTCTTTTTTCACACTAGAAAAAATGTTTAGTTTATATAAAACAATTATTTTAAGCAATTCTTTGAATGAAATAAGAGTTGTTCAAGCTATATACATTTTTATTAATTTAAATGAAGGTATAAAGCAGCAGAAAATAATTAAAAATAGATAGGAAGAGACTAAAGGTTTGGGTAAAAATTATTTTAGAAGTCAAGTTGTAAATGTTTTATTAAATAATATCTGGTACCAAGGGCGCTCTAGAATCTCTTAGTTTTTAGTCCAAGTATTGATCAATTTTAATAATATGTAAAAACTGAGGTGATAACTAAAACTCCTTATAAATAAACCCAAACCGCAATGTCTCCCAGTCTTTAGGTGAACGCATTTCTTCCAAGTGCACAATTTGGAGAGTGGATGGTATGGAGGCCCTACCCTACGCCCACTCTGGCATTAAGGTCACTTCAGTTTGACAAATGTCAAATGGCATTTAGCGGCATTTGCACAAATCATTACGATTAACAAATGAGTGCCCGCTCCACACAAAAATTGCGAGTAAACGCATAGTAAATTATTTTTGAAGAGGGAGGCGACGACGACAGTTCTCTGACGGAGAGTGCAGATCCGCCAGCATGATGGTTAACTTAATTCCCGCTGATTCACTCCACACAGCCACCCTGTTGATTGTTTACCCCTCCGACACACTGAGATGAATCCAGACGAAATATCTTGTGGGCTGTTTTCAATTCACTTCCAAGCGCCCCATAAAAATGGCAAATTGAGTGCGCCGCCCCCGTTGCGAATCTCGACAGATATAGTAGTGGAGGCCCCTCCCCGATCCACTGGTTTTTAACTAATTGCCCCAGCACGCGTGCCATAATTTCTGGACGTTGTTTTTTCTTTCAATCTCGCAGGTAAACAACGGGTCTCGACCATCTTTTGTTTTGGCCATAAAGTATCGCTCAGAAAAACAGCATTCCTGGAGCTCTCCGACTCTCCGGGGACCTCTTAAGCATAGATCTTACCGAAAATTCACCTCCCACCAGCCATAATAAAATTTCTAATTGCAACGAAAACAAATTCTGAATTTCAATGCACTGCAGGTGTGCCCATTCGAAAACAAACCCGCGAATGTGTATCAATGAAACTAATTGTTATGAAAATATTGTGCCAGTGCCGACGGAAAGACTGCGTGGGAGGGGGAAATTATAGAGAGGTCTTCATAGTATGAATAATTAGTAGGAATGAGTCAGTGATTGATGGGGGGATTAGTATAGGTAAAAATATAATGTGATTTCAAGAAAATGAATCTTAAAAGTTTTTATAAATATTTTTCTATATTAAAGAAAAATTGTCCTAAGATTTTTCTACAATATAAAAAGGGTTTTTTTGATTTTAAGGCAAGACACTCTGAAATCAATACAATCACTAAAAGTGTGTATAATTTTGTAGGGTTCATTTTTCTATTTTTCTCAAATTTAGCGTGTTGTTGTTTGATTGGTTTATTTTATAACACTTTTTAAAATACTATATAAATATATATATGCACTTGTTTTCCTGTTAAATTTTTCCTGAAAACCCATGGCGACTTTGCCCTAAAATTTGTGCATATAAACCTTATAGGCGTGCGCTTATAATTCCCAACTGGTTCTGCTGCCGACTGCCAGCTTTAGGTATTAAAAGCGATGAGCACACGATTACAAATGTATGAGCTATTAAAGCTAAATATGTGCTATTATGTATGTAGTTACTTATCCTAAATATCCCTAGAATTAATAATTGGACTTGTATAACTAAGCTTCAAACACTGAGTGTTTGTAACCCCTTCTAATATCTCATTGGCAAGTAAGACCCAAAAACCTAAATGCAGCTCAGCATTTGTCAACGCAACTGCAACAGCAACAAAAGCAGTAATAGTGATAACAACAACTGCAGCAACTATAATTTGATACTTTCGGTGTTCCTGCGTCTTGGTCACTTGGTCTTTTTGGCTAACCACATTCAGGTGGCAGAGAAGGCCGGCCGGCAGTTCTTGGTTCCGCATCTGTCATTAGCAATATAGTCATATACACCCGCACACTGGGTGCCTTTAACCCTCCAGAGCCCCCTACAGCCCCCTAGTATAACAACCCTCTACCCCCTAGCAGACTAACCCCCTTTTGGGATGTTAGCCAGGCTTTTGTTTTTGTGTACTTGCGAGAGAAGTCGGCTGAGAAAGGATCATGCGCAGTTTGTGTTTCATTTTCGTAATTGTGAAAACCAGATTTGTTGGCCCGTTTTCAAGTTCCGCATAATTGAACTGACTCAAAAGGATTTTATTATCATACAGCACATTTTAATTATTTATTTAATAAAGGGCTTTTGCAACTTAAACTATTATCTTTGCAATCGTAACATTATAAACAATACTTCAAAAATAAAACTATATTTTAATAAAGATATGTTTTCTTTGCAGCTAAGATTGGTTGGTCATCTCTGATAAAAAACTAGCTACTTTTAACTTCCAATTATAAAACACTGCAGTTTTATTTTTTTGCCCTTTCTTTGTGAAAAGTTTATGATTAATAGATAAATAATTTTAATTTAAATTTTAAATTATCATATTATATATGTATTTTAGAGAGAATCTTTCTGAGAATATTCGATTTTTCAAATCTAACGTTTCCCGCTTACAAAACGTTACGTTGCTGGCTGGCTTCACGTCGTCATGCCGTAAGTGTGTTCCATTTGCCAAAACGTTTCGCGAGCTTTCTCTCTTTCTCTTTGCCACTTCCACCCCCTGCTTTCTCTCTTTGTCGTTCTCTGTGCATTTTGCAAAACAAAACTTAGCTTGCCGCTTGGAAAAGTCGGAAAAACGCCAGTTAGCAAGTGGAAATCACCGGAAAAACTACACAACGCGGCAGAAGGAAAATCGTGAAAATTCAGACATACCGCAAAACGGGAAGTGGAAGAAAAAAACATAACAGAATCCCGAGGGCAGCTCAGTCGGCGTCGGCAGCGCGGAATGCTGATAACAAAGCGTGCGGCGCGTTAATAACAATAACAAAAGCACTGCCGGAAAAAAAGAACCAAAGAGAAACAAATAAAAACAGAAACAAATGAAAAAATCGCGCGTTTAATTAACGGACAACGACGTTGACAGCGCAGTCGACGCTGCAGCCGCAGTCGGCGTCGCGGTCACCGTCTCGTGTACGTGTGTGGGTGTAGTTGTGCGATTACTATCTGTGTGTGTTTGATATAAAACTGCAATTGATTGCAGTTTCGGCGGCATTTGCGAAACAACAAACCGGCGAAGAACACACAACACCAAGAAATCGATAAACAAACATACTAAATAACAAGCAAAAAAGTAAAACAAACCTACAACAGACAAAAACAACAACAAAAAACACGACAAAAACACCAACAAATAAAAACAAGAAAAACAACGAAGCAGCCAAAACGGTAAAGATACAAAAAGCTTCCACATACATACGTACATACCTAAAAGGCAACAAAGATAATAGCGGAAAAAAGAATAAAACTTGCAGTTGTGTGAGCGCAGCTGTTGATGAAAGTGAAGGAAAATCATTCACATTTTCTACGGGAAAATGCGAAAAATAACAACAGCAACACACACTCGAGCACTCGCACTCACACAGTTGCAGTTACAAAAGAGAGCTAAAAACTCAGACGACGCCAATATTTTTTCCTTTTTTTTTACGTTTTTCCGTTGTTTGCATTTTATTTTCTTGTCTGTTTTGTTTTTGCACAGCAAGAAGGAAAAT
This sequence comes from Drosophila ogumai, assembly GCA_018904815.1. Taxonomy (NCBI): domain Eukaryota; kingdom Metazoa; phylum Arthropoda; class Insecta; order Diptera; family Drosophilidae; genus Drosophila; species Drosophila ogumai. The sequence goes on along the minus strand of JAEIIJ010011817.1, from coordinate 12,679 downwards.
GTGAGAGGAAAATATACATTCCAAAATCACGTTTTCATATACTTCGTAAAAATATTTAGGGTATATTTTATTAAATTTGTTTTAGAACCAATAAGTGCAAAAGTTTCCATACGAAAATAGTTTATTAGAGCCTTTTTTTTAATTTGTATTAGTTTGCAATTAAATATTAGAGTCTTTGACAAAAAAGGGTAGAATCTACTCTCATCTTAATCTTCCTTAATTTCTTTAAATAAAAGGAGCAAACTTAAAAATCTTTAAAACCTATCATAAAGTCTATGAATTGCAAAAAATTACGTATACGTCGCTCTTTTAAGTTTAAATTTAAAAATGCTTCCTTTACTAAATATATGGGAAACTTAAGTAAAATATATTATTAAATATATAAATAAATAAATTAAATAAAATATAGCAATTCAAATTAAACCATTACTAAAATCTGCTACTAATTATTATAAACTTTCATCAAAAACACTGGAAACTATAAAAAATTACATAAAAATCGAAGTAAAATATATTCATACTTCTTTTTTTCTCTCTGCACTTTTAGAAGTCTAGTTTACAAGTCCAGACATCGCTGTTGCTTTTACTGTTTTTGTTTTTGTTTTGGAAGTATCTCTCAGCTAGCAAAAAGTATCTAGACATTTGGCAAGCACTCTCAGCCCATGCCGGCTGCCACTGTTCATTGAGTCGCCTCCTCCAGTTGGGTTTTCCTTAAACACTCCACGCTTTAATTTCATAATTCTGCAGCAACTGAAACATTTTCAGCTGTTTCAGAATATGTATATATTTATTTATTTCTTCGCACACTCGCATGTTGGCCGGCAGTCAAAGTAACACTCGACTTCAACTTCTGTCTGCGTTCTCTAATTGAGTTAGTCTGGCGTTTGAATGGGAGCAGAGCCAGCACACGCATCACTTCTGGTCGAAAGGGGGCGGAATTGTATTAGCAGGAAAAAAGGGGCGGGGCGGAAGGCCAGACCAGCGGGGGGTGCTGGAGTACCGGGGATGGTGTGATGCGAGCTTAACCCGTGTGTTAAATTATGCAAAATGCTCAGGGAATGCCAAAGCAATAAGTGCAGAAATTTTTACAGAGTGATAGAATTGTTGGTACTTGAATTTGGCAAGAAAAAGAGAAGAGAATATTTTAAACTAATTAAAAGGCAATATTTTAATTACATTTTAAGTGTTTTTATTAGCTATTCACGATTTATGCATATTCGCATATAAATTTCATTAATTTATTTTAAAATAAAAACTATAGAATTTCTTGGAAAATTCTATGGTTAGTATACATAGTTACATTAGGTTAAAATCCAAATATAAATACAGATTCACTAATAATAACAAAACCCCTAAAAAGATGTCCCTTTAGCTCAGTCCCTAAAATATTCAGCTTGCATTAATGCAAATTATTTTTAAACTATCCCCTATATCAACTGGTATTGTATTCATATCTTTGCAAAGCACGTTCATAAAAAAGGGGCCAGCCATCATACCGTTTCGAACAAGTTTTTTATCTTTCCTTGGCCCACGTACAATAACACACACGCACACACACACATTTTTTAGGCTATTTTAAAGGGTTAACACACGCTTTACGACTGACAAACTTTTTCCACGTTAGCTTTTTGTGCCGGTCCTTTTATTTTGTGAAAATGTTTGGCATTTTTTGTATTAAATTGTCAGTGAAACGAGCGTCGGTCCGTTTCCGTGGGGCATGGCAACAATTCAAAACGTGAACTGCCACTAAAACATGCCAAAAATCTGCGCATTTAAAATATTTGCCCCAGAGCCCATTGAGAGTCAGCCAAGCGAAGGGGGCGGGGCCTGTGGGGGGTGTTGGGAAAATCCTGGCATTTTCCTGCGATTTGATTTAGTTGTTGTTGGCCGGGTTACACCTTTACCCTCACACCTACCAGCACTGTTTTTCTTACATATATGTAGGTATACGTTTTATTGTTCTTAGTTTGTTAATTTTTTTTAAATACCGCCTGCATCGTCTGGCTTTTTTATTGGCCATGTAACATTCCTTTGTTTCCCATTTAATTGCTCTTCACGCCACTTGTTCGTCAATAACTAATTTGAAATATTTTCTTTTAGGTTCGTCAAATCAAATGTGAACGTATCCCAGCCAGAAATTCATTTTACAATCCGCAATCCGATGTTGCGAGAGCAAATAAATAAATAAATATACGAATATGCAACCATTCCGTTCCGTGCTAATGCAAAAACGTATACGATCCAAAACCGATAAATATATATAAAAATAACTAAACCAAAGTGAGGTAACAATTTTGCAAACCATAAAAATAACTAGACTAGCAGCAGATAATACCAAAGGAATCTTTTTCAGCAGGTGAGTTTTGCAAAGCAATTTTTATATTTATTTGTTGTACAAATAAAATTTAAACTATTTTCAAAATAAGCTGGCAAAGATGGAATGTTTATTAAGAGCTTGGTTACTAAAGAATAGTTACAGATCTAATAAAATCTTCGAATCCTTTTAGCAATAATATTTTTCCACACACATAGAAAGCATTTTATACTTTCTCTGGTAAATATCATACGCTCAAGTTTGCTTCACAGCTTCGTGTTATTATTTTCATATGTTGATTGCCTTTAGCTTTTCCTGGACTTCTGTTTATCGACTTCAATTTGCTCTCAAACACCGGACCCAAAACTCAATTGGAATTGCAGAGAAAAGCAGGAAAATGGACCTACAGGGAAAGGGAGAAAGAGAGGAAAAGCCTAGACGAAAACGGGCAGGGAAATCGGGAGAGCAGGCGGAACAGGGCATAATCCAGAAAACACCATTCAAGGGCAACTTTCACCAGTTTGCTTGATGGGTGACTGGCGAGATTGTGATGGGACGGGGGGACGTGATGGAGCTGGGGTGAGAGGTCAAACCACCCGACAGAAACACCCGGTGGCAACTGCCCATCCATCGCTTAACATTTTCGTCTGCCATTTTCATTTCGACCAGGGAAAACTCTGCCGCAGTGGTCGGCCGCATTGGCAGTTTTTGGGTCTCCACAGACATCGGACATACATCACAAGCCCAAGTTCAAATTTCCTACTTCCTCTCGGCCACCTCACCCACCTCCAGCTCCCTGCGCCCTTTCCCTTCTTCTGGGTCTATTGCCTTTTTTATGAGTGGCAAAATTGTTGTTATTTTTGCCGAGTTTTCCCAAAAAAAAAAAAAAAGAACCGAATGGAGAGAAGACCCAGCAAATGTACTGTGGGAAAAATTGTCATGTTGCCCATTTTAGTATTGGGTATTTATATTTTGGATGTATAAATTATAAAGTATAAAATAATTAATTAACAATGAACACCATTTAAATTATTAGGTTTATTTTACTTTTGATAAAAGATTAAAAAACATAACAATATAGGACGCTAGATACATATACGTGAAAGGAAAATATTCTTAAGATAAATTTATCTTCCTGTTATCTTTCCAATATTTGGTTAATTTAAAACTGTGATTTTGCTTGCTACCTATTAATAGCCGATTTTCGAACTTTTTAACAGTTATTAAAGAACTCAGTCAACTCTGTATCACCCTGATTATTTTCCTTTAAGACTATGCTAGCCTATTTAAAAAGTTTAATACAGAAAGCTTAGAATCTGAGAGAAACCTTAAGAGCTAAATTGACTCGGCTGTTGATGCATAGAATTCTCCGAATTTTATATGCTTGAGAGACTGACTAAGCCTAATAAGGCTTTTATTATGGTTTACATTAATTGACACAAGTGCTCACCAATCTACATTTTTTCTCTGTGCATGCGGAAAATAAAGAAGAAAATTTTTTGAAAATGCCTGCCAGCTGAAGAAGCAGTGGGAGCAGAAAGACGGAGGCAAGGACATGGAGTGAAAACAGTTGCCGCCGTATTCTGTCCTCCGACATTTGTCGTCGTCCTTCGTCCTTCGCCCATCGTCTGTCTTCTGTCGCCGTCGCACCTTCCATTTCCACTTCTGCGAGCTTCAAGCTGCGTACTCCCAACTCCCCAACGCCCAACAACCACCCCAAAAACAGCACAGCAAAGGCGGCATCCATCCAAGTCCGTCGACCCGGGTTTTCCCCACATAACGATGCAGCACCATCGGCTGCCTGAGAGGCAGGCGGCATTTTCAACAATTTCCACATTTTATCTAACCACCCCCAAAGTGTCGACTGCAGAAAATATACGTATATATATACATATATAAAAAAGGGAAAATCCTGCGGGGGAGAGCCAAAACGAAGAGAGACTCCAGAGCGAGAGAGGAGAGAACGTACGGGGAAAGCTGGGGGAAAAGCAGACAAAGAGAGCGTAGACGCTGTAGATTTTGCTCTAGTCCTCTGTTGTTGTTATTTTCCATAACCTTGGCAAAAAAAGGGTAGAGCTACTTTGTTATTATTTTCGAATAGACCTCGGCTCTTTTAATTAAGATGCAGAAGCCTTGAATATTCATTGGGCTAGATATACAACTACTTATATATAGAAATAAAGGTATTAAAACCTTTAATTATTTAAAATACAAATATTTAAAATATTTAAAATGGATATATCTGCAAACAAATGACAATTGCTTCAGTTAAGGAATTCCTTTGCTATAAAAATAATTATTTAACAAACCAAATGTATAATGAATATTTTATTTTCCTACTAATTATATTTTTTTTATTATTTTTATTTAACTAAATCTTAACGACATTCTCCTTTCTTTATAAAAGAAAAATATTAATCCAAAACTTCCCAGAACGTTTGGATTAAAATGTACTCTGGAGATTTTCACATAGCCTCACCTGAAGCTTCTAAACTTTTCCACCAAAAAAACACATTCCAACTTTTTCCCCAACTTTTGTTTGTTAGTTTTTCCTTCTGGTGTTGCTGCCATATTTCCTATTCTTTTCACCTCTTGCACCTAGACAAATCACACAAACTGACACGAGACAAATAAAGAAGTAAAAAAAAAGAAGAAAACAATTCCGAAACGTGTTTAACATTTTCATCTTCATTTCGCATTTTAAACAATTTTTCTTTTGCGTAACTTTTTGGTCTCCAAAGATTTTCTAACCCTTAAAATGGGGCTAAGAGAGGAAAAGAGAAAATTGTTTTTCTTTTTTGCTTTAATTTTGGCAATTTTTCTTGTGCCAGAAGAAAAATCGAGTTGTCGTTTGAGGGGTTCCGGCTTGCGTTGGGTTTTTTTCCGGCCAAAAAACCCCCCGCGTTGAAAATTGGGGGTTGCTTTTCTTGCTTTCTTTTCGGGTTTTCCTTTTCTTGTACCCGGTACTTAAATTTTAGATAGGGTATATTGTACTTAGGGAAATGTAGAATTCAAGGTGGGACATTATAATATATCATAAAATATATTTAAAATATGCACAATTTCAAAATTAAATCAATAAATTTTAGCCTTACTTATCTATAACTTCTTTTAATAATAGCTATTTTTATGCAATATTACAAATAATTACACAATTATTGTCTAACTTTCTTCTATTTAGATTTCGATTTAGATCAAAGCTACAAGCACCGGGTATCTCATAGTCGTGTCCTTCAAATATAGTGTTCTTTCTGTTTTTTGGTTAACTGCTACTGCCTTTTGCCGTTGTACTCTCTACTTTTGTTGTATGTTTATGCGCTACGCGTTTTTCCTAAGATTGACTTTGACATTAGCCTCACAAAATACGCACACACATACACCCGCACACACAGACACACACACATATAGCTTTCGACACGCTTGGTTGTTGTTGCTCGGGTTGTCCGCCATGTTGTTTTATTTTAGCACATTTACGTCATAATGGCATTTCCTTCCGCTACTTTTTCTTCGGCTTTCCTTTTCAGCCCGAGAGCCTTTGACTTTCCTCGGCGTGTTGCCGTAATTTTCATTGTGTCTGCTGCTTTAGAAAATTTATCTTAGTCCCTCTGTGTTGCCTTAAATTTTCGCCTCATCTCCGAAGTCCTTTCTCTGGTTTTATCGTCTGTTCGTTGTTGTTGTAATTGCCCTGCTTTATTGTTGCCATTCGCATTCTATTTTCCTGTTTCCTCAATTTTGTTTTTTGCTGTGGCTGTTTATTTAATTTGATTTCATTTTGATTTTTATTAGTTTTCATGCGTCGCTGGCCTAGTTTTAGTTTAGTATTTGTGAAGGATTTTCTATTTTGATTGACAAGAAAGAGTACTATATTTGAGATACTGGCAATATCGCAAAAAATTCTTTAAAAATATATAAAATAAATGGGAAAGATAAAGTCAACTGCTAAAGGAACATATGTGCTATTTACTTTGTCTAATTATAATTGAAAAAATTTTAATTAAACAGGACGAAAGGCAGAAGAAAATTTTGACAAATTAAAAAAAAAATGTTGCTAGGAATATATTGCACAACGCAAAAATAAAAGTAAATGCGGCTAGAAACATGTTTTGCAATACACCTCGTACCCTTTGAGTACTGGCTATAAAAAAACATTTAATCTTGATTTATATTTCCGAAAATATATATATTACTATATCAAATATATATATTACTATATCAAATCAAATGATACGATTAATATACAATTTGTATATTGGTAAAATTTTTGTACCCTTATTTTGCTCAGTGAAAATATAAGTAATTTTTGTTTTTTCGCTCTGGACATCCATCCACCCACCGATCCAACTATCCATCTATCCATCTATCCACCTATCCATCCATCCACCTATCCAACCCCTTCGGCATGCAGACCACAGCATTGACAGGGCATTGACAATGATTGATTACCTACCCGAAAGTGGAAACTGTTTTTAGGGCTAACCAACATTTAGCGTTACCACCCATCACACACACACACACAATATCCCCTCTCTAACCCCTCCACAAAACCACCCACTCAGACACACAAATACATACAGTCAACCTGCCACGCACAAAAAATTATTTCATTATCTTTTAGCTTTTCCCTCGATTTTCTTCCCCCATCCAAGTTAATTGTAATTACACGTAGATAGTCGCACGATTAGATTCAATTTGTGGGACTTGTCGCTTAGCTTCAGTCTTAGCTTTTCCGAAACTGAGGTAATCTGATTCGCTTTTGTGTACAGTACAAATTTAGTTTTCAGGTGATTTTGTAATTTTAGTTGTACACTAAATTAAAGACACTTAAGGGGGACACAACTGCACCTGCCTGGTGGCTCTGATAACTCAGAAAAGGAGAGCATATAAAATAAAAGAACGACAAACAAATTGGGCAAGAATGACATCGGTGGTTGAGATTTATGAAAAGGCACTCATTGAATTGTGCCGTAGAACTCGCCGCGTTGACAGTTAGTTGAGATTTACGATGACGACAAAGGCCACTCTCGGGGATGTGAAATGTGAAATAAGAGTGCTTCGTGTAATGGCTCTATCCCGGCGATAGTGCGGCAAAATTTATATTTATTGAATGTAATTTACGACCATATATAGGGGGGAAAATTTAATAAATATATATATATGCTGCACTTGTTTCTATATATTATAAAGAAAATATAATAAACTAGGATGCTTTATACATTGCTAGAGTTTTAAAAACCCTTAAAAATAAATCCAAAAGTACAAAATGCAATTTATGAGGTACCAAAATCAGTCTAAAATTTGTTTTATTTATTTTTTTTAAGTTAGGGTTTTTATATATATTTTTGTGATTTTCAAAAACCTTATTAATTTTTCCACCTAAAAATTTATGTAAAAATCCGATTTGTTTGTTTTTAAACTATTTTTTTAGATTTTATATGTTTCCAAACCAATTTTATTCTTTAAATAAATATAAATACAATATTTCAGCTCGTTTAGGTATACAAAATATACCCCAAAATCCGTAAAGAACGGGGTAAAATATACTTACATTTAAATTGTATTTCATTTTTTTCAACTATATTTTTTTATTGTTGTAATCAAGGTGTTTACATAAATGTTTCCTTAATTACCGCCATCAATGCATATTTATATTTCCCCAACCCTAATTTTTTGTTGTCCCAAAACAACCGAAAACAAGAACATCCCCAACTCTGGAACCTCCTTGAGCGCCATAATTATTTTCTCTCCGATCCGCTCATTATCAACCCCAAAAAAAGAAGGGAAAAAGAAAGAGATCCCCGTAATTGCGTACTCCTACATCTGACACCCATCTGGGAGTTAGGGAACCCTTGTCACTGCAATGACGTGCGAACGCCATTTATTCCCCACCAAAAACCGAAAACTGTTTCAGTTGACAATCTTTATTAATCAATTAAGCGGATGTAGGAGTAAATGTGTCTTCGCGTTGGCTCCTTTCGCCGCTCGGATGCTGTAAGTAATTAAATTAAAATGCGAGCATGTGTTTTTTCGTTCGTTTTCTGTTTCGGTTTCGGTTTTTGTCTTCCTGGAGGCTGGATCCAATCCAGGGCTGCAAGCCCTGGGGGATTTACCCGCAGACGGTTGACAAAAGCGCTGACAGTTTCCTCACAGGGAGGGAAAAACGACGGAGGAGTTCGGTTGACAACGGCATTTAATCAATCAATTTTGAACGGTAATCAAGCGGGCAGCTTAAACTAAAGTAGGGGATGGACAGCAGCCCTGGTCCTAGGGAACTCTCCTCTGCTAGCTTTGATTGATTGGTTTTCCCCGGCTCAATGGATCACGCGTGCACTTCTCGCCCAAGTTTAATTTGAAATTATAAATATGCAGGGAGCTGGGAAAAGTGAAGCAAAATAAGAGGAGGCAAAAACATCTGGCGATTGGATAAGTAATTAAGTGATTAGCATTGCCTCGCTTTTAGTTTAATTAATTTTAGTCCTTTTTTTTTGGTTGATGGATGAGGGGTATTTTCGCAATCATTGGGGGAGCTTATCAAGCTGAAATGATGGATAAGATAAGCTATGGGAAAAGCTGGAGCTAAGATTTGGATCCAAATAAATTGTGTGGGATTTGGTGGATAGAAAAATGATTAAAATATATACAAAACCCCTTTATAAATACACCTAAAATTTTATAAATAATTTCAAAAGCCTCGTTAAGTTCGAGTTATTATGTTAAACTTTCCTTATTTGTATTAAATCCACTAATTTGCTAAACGGTAAAGCCACCTTTTTACCCATTTTCCTCTATACCACAATAAATATATGCAAAATCCAAATCGAATGCTCCATAATTTCTCAATAATTCCCATTTGCATACAAAACCCGTACCTAAAGAAGCCAGAAAACCACAACCGAAAACGTTATAAAGAAACGAATTCATTTCGTTGGCACCTTTTCAGTCGTGCGGCTATAAAAATACCAAATAGATAATTAATAATGGGCTACAAATAATGGCAATAAAAATTAATAAGCATTAATTTGAGTTATGAAATGTCTGCTGCTGGCAGTGGCAATGGCAGTAGCACCTAGAAAACCCCAAAAAAACTTTGCCGCATAAATTTTGATAGCCTTTTGTGAGTAACAAATCAGGGTAACTGCAGTTGGGTAATTATTATTTATATTTGTTGTTCTCTTTACTCTTCGCCCAGGTGCCAAAACGAAGAACTTTTGGGCCATGGTATTCATTCCTGGCCGCTGGCTGGCAACTATTTTGCTTATCTTTCTGGTTTGGCACAACAAAGTTTTCATGGAAACAAAATAGACACAAATTTTTACAGCGTCGTCGTCGGCATTTCCCTTTGATAGCTGGCAACTTGATTGGAATTTCGCTGCCAGACACACACACACAAAAAATATAAAAAAACAAAAAAGTCTGAAATAAAAGCCAAATTGGCGCTGGGAGATCAAAAAGGTGCCGCAGGTGAGTGTTAGACGACAAATAGTCAATCGAGGGCTGCCCTTATTATTTATGCAGATGTCGCTTGCATAACGCAGCGTTTGATAGCTCTTTAAACTGTTTTGATCGCTCTTTATCTTCATCAGCTGGTCATTAAATTATTCCCAAAAAAACAAAAATGTTGTCTCCTAATGAAAAAGCGTGAAGCGAATTATTCAAAAATTTTTGACTAATTCACATTTTTTGTTAAGCCAATGTGCAACGGGTGTTGGGCAGCTGTTTTATTGCCCGTCTATTTGTCTCCGTTTCTGATTGATAACCATAATTAACATCAGCAGCAGCAGATGGTCCCAAGTCCTCGAAATTGAAGTGCAAGTGAAGGCAAGACATCAAGTACTCGAGTGCAATATGTCATTGAGGGGAAGTTAAGGGGAAATATTGAAAAATTCGGAACATTGGTTGGCTTAAAAGCCTAAGGAAATATAAATGACTATGATTTTTTCTTGGGAAAAATTACGACACAGGTGCCAGTAGCAATATAAATGAAATATACTTATATTTGTGCCTATTCAAATTATTTTATATTTTAAAAATATTTAACAAGGCTTAAGTCACTATAAACCAATGAAATTATCTTATCTTAATCTTTAATTTCGATTTTTTTCTTTACAGGTATGCTATTGTCGGGAATTTATATACTTGAATACATTTATGGATACTTATCAAAGGTAAAAATATATATTAATCGATTATACTGCAAAAATCGTTAGAAGTTTAAAAGTAATTAATATTTTTTATTTAAAGAATAACCTGTTTAATATGTCTCCATAATAATGGTTAAGCATTAAGACCTTAATAATGTTTCACTAATAAATCTCTGACATTCCATATTTTTGAGAATATTTGTTTAGTTTATTCGTCTCAATTTTCTCGGCTATATGAAAAACTGTCCAACAGCCTGCTAGCCTGTCGGCAACGGTAATACAATTTCCTTTTTGGCCAAAAAGGAGAAGCAGTAGGCAACACAATATGAAGTAGGAACGTTGACAGCTCGTTGAACACCGAACACTGTACAGAAGGCACTTACTAACCTACACTGAAAAAATACATATATAATATATTAGTTACAAAGCTAATATGAATTTGTTTTTAATTTTCCACAAATTTTAATCAAAAGAGAAATAGATCACAGGAAGCTCCCATTATCCTTTTCTTTTAAACATATTAAATCATGTAATGTATAAAAAACTCCTCTCTGTGCATCAAGCAGGCTTTTGGCACTTCCAACTTGCAAAATAAAAAAATAAAAGTGAACAGAGGAAGATTCGTTCAGAGAAAAAAAGTAGTTGGGAGTTCGCAGTTCGAGCATTCGTTCTCGGGGCACCACTTGCTGCCAAATTATTGCAATAGTCGGAGGTTGCCATGTCGCCCCATGTGTGTGTTTGTGTAAGGCCACGCCCCCAACCAAAAACACCATAGCACCCCTTTTGGCGGCACCATCATCAACGTTATTGCCACAAAATGTCGCGCCGCAGTTGTGTGCGACTCCACCGTCGCCGCCGCTTTTGCTGGTGTTTCTGTTGCTGCAACACTATGGTGCTGCTGCTGCACTTCATTTAAAACTTCATTACATGACGCCATCATCATCTCCGGCGGTATTCCCTAAAATAGGGTATATTGGAAAAATCTATGTATAGAAAAGCTACAGAACCTTAAAGTCTGGGAAACCTGTATTAACAAGGATTCACTTATAAAAAGTATCCGTGATTGTAAATTATCTATTTAAAAGTAAGTAAATCTATATAAAAAAGTGTGTAAACGATTTTAAAAATATATTTCCAGATATATAAATGCGTGATCGATTTTAGGGTATAGATTTAAATGCTTTTTAGCCTTTCTTCCTTTCCTGCTAAGCCTTACTTCCATTGGTTAGATTGTTTTTAATGCCTTCTTTTCTGTCAAGGATTTGAATCCTTTCACTATAAAATCAAAAGTTTACTGATTTACAGTTTTTAAAAATATTTTAAAGAGGTTCCCAGCTTGAAACATTATAGCAGCTCTCACAAACTTTTCTAATAAATCCTATAACATATAATGACCACTAATTATAGCTCTCAAATAACCCTAAATATTTTCAAAATATTACCAACTTTTTAGTTTTATTTTCTCCAAGAGTATTTTAAGCTTCAGTTTTCCAGTTGTCTGTTTTTTTTTTCCTGGTTACCACTTTTCCGTATGGATTCGTTTTGTGTACGATTGGCGAGTGTTTCAACAGCCGTTGCCAAGTGGCAAACCAGTTGATATCCAAAGCCTTAGCCTCCTTTCGTTACCGCCGGCATAATTGAAAAATTATTTTTATGGAAATTCCACTCACACACACACACAGAGACAGTAACGGGGGGAAAACTTTAAAATTTAATAAACTTTTTACGCACCATTTATAACATTGCAGCGGCGGCAACAAAAATATACAGAAAATCAACCGCGAAACATCAAAAGTCAATTTGTGTGTATTTTAAAAACTTTTAATGCACGCACAACAGACAGAGGAGGTCGTTCGATGGTAAAGGGCGTGGGGGAGGGGGAAACGACATTGCAGGACATAAATGTGGCAATTTTACGCTTTTGCGGCGTTAAATTTTAATAACGGGGCAATTCTGGTAACGAACCAGCGATACCAGGCCAGGACTATCAGGGGTTTATGCGGGAAGCTTAGTTTGCATATTCCCAAGGGTTTGGGAAAAGTATATATAGAGGAGGGTTTTGATGATTTAATAAGAGATTTTTGTATAAAGTATAAAATAATATTTTATTTTTCTTTTTTTGGGTAGTTTTTATCACACTTTAAATGCAATGATAAATCGATTTAAGGGAATATTTTAATTAGATCCCTTTTTATGTGACACAATAATAATTTATACAGCCTACAAT